>JAUELO010000244.1:776555-804720 GCA_032357855.1 Amphibolips quercusostensackenii | reverse complement strand
ATTGCCGCGCATGACTCTTCAAGCCCAGGTTCCTTGGGTGGTGGTTCCACTATATAAAAATATTCACTCCATTAAAGAAATAATAAGGAACAAGAAATTTATTTTCATTCATGAATGTATTATACAATAATGTGTCATCATCCATGCAGCTTGCATTTCTTACCAAAAATATTAAATTAAAAAAATGGAATTTTTAAACCTAAAAAATTTTCTACACAAAAATTACTATTTTAAGTAGACAATATGAACATTGTACAGCAAAGTAAATTTTCTATGAAATAGTTCATCTTTTTACTAAACTGTTGAATTTTTATTTAAAAAAGACGAATTTTCTACATGACACTTGAATTTTTAACCAAAAAATATTGATTTTTAACAACAAACTTCAGTTACAATGAAACAATTACATTTTCAACTACAATGATCAGTCTTTAACCGAAAAAAGAAATTAGTACTTCTATTTTTAACCAAAACAGATGAATGCTCAATGAAACGTGTAATAGGTGACATTTCAACCAAAAAGGATTTGAATTTGAAATTAAAAGCATTTTCTTGAAAAAAAAGGTTCTTCAAAACACGAAAAAATAGCACTCCTTTAAAAAGGGGGCAAGAGTTTGAAATCTGCAAACACCTCAAATAAAACAAGAAATGTACAAGTAGAATATTTAGAAAAGGAAATCGTAAAATAAAATGAGCAATTATTCCCTGGCAGTGTTACTTCGTTTTTTAACGGCCCCACATTTTACAGTGTACACATGAAAATACCACGTGCGTCATTTAAAATTACCCTCACTGTTACAATAATGCGTTTCTGTCAGTGCAATTTCCTATAATTAGACGGAAGATATTAATTTATGACATATATGACAAAGCATGAGAATCTTTGTAAAAGTGAAAAAAAATCTCATCGCGTGCTTCGCGCGCAGCTCGCAAGTTTGAGCGCGCCTAGGGCACGTGACTGTTGTATCTCGCGCTTCGCCATCGGTAATGTATGTACCTCGCGCTACGCGCTCGGATACTTTTTGCCTCGCGCTTCGCGCTCGGCTCATTTCAGTTTTCGCACATTGTGCTTGTCTTAGGTAAAAAGAAGAAGTTTACTTGCACATATTATAAAAATTGTCAAAACATCTACGATTAAAGTAATTGTTAAATTTGTTTTTATTTTAGATTAAAAAGAAAGTTTATTTGCTTAAGGCTCTATCGGTCTTAATTATATCTACAAATTTGCACGCCTTGAGGGCTAATGCTCGCCTTGTGAGCTTTATCGCTGTTACATGCTTTTGGTTCAATTACTTTAGTTTTAAATAAAGAGGAAAACTAATTTACTTAAGGATCTATCAACCTTAAGTAATACATTCTCATCCGGACACTCGCGCTTCGCGCTTGATATTTGATTCAAAAATAATTTAAACCTCGCGCCTTACGCTCGGTTCTGTGCACTATATAAAGAAACAAAAAAGTTTGAAAAAAGTGCCGCTTACCATACGCGATTTGGTTGTCGCGCTTCGGGCTCCGACAGAATTCAACAACATAGAGGAATTTTCAAACAAAAAATTGAATTTCAAAGTGAAGCAGATAAATTTTTAACCCAACATGGAATAATTAAGTTTTCAGTTCAAAAAATTAATTTTCACACAAAAAAATTTAAACAAAATATTTTAATTCAAAAAAGAGGATTTTTAACTAAAATGATGAATTATCAACGAAAAAAATTAATTCCCAAGAAAGCAGTTTCACTTTCTACTAAGTAGTTGAAGTTGCAAACAAAAAAGATGAATTCTCAAAGAAAATATGATAGTCGATATTCCAACTAAAAATATTTCAATTTTAATCTGAAAACAGCTGAATTTCACAAAAAAAAGACGAATTTTTAACAAGATAGTTCAATCCTCAGCCAAAAAAAATCACGCGTCTTATCAAAAAGTAATCGCTAACAATTTCATGGATCTTTTTTAAACGCACATTTTTTTTATTCATTTTTTTTCGTGCCCTGCGTCGTTTTTCAAAAAATTTAATTTTTCTATCGTTAATGTTATTTTTTATGATTGGAACAAAAGCTACGCATTCTATCAAAAAATAATCGAAAACAAATTTCAAGCTCTTTTTTGGGTGAATAAATTTTATCTATTTATTTTTTTGCATCTTGCGTCGTTTGTCTCAAAATTCAATT
Source organism: Amphibolips quercusostensackenii (assembly GCA_032357855.1). NCBI lineage: Eukaryota > Metazoa > Arthropoda > Insecta > Hymenoptera > Cynipidae > Amphibolips > Amphibolips quercusostensackenii. The sequence continues at coordinate 802,550 of JAUELO010000244.1, read as the reverse complement.
TTTATCTTTTTAAAGCAGTGTCTTACGAATAAAACAAAAACTACGCGTCCTATCAAAAAGTGATCTGCGACAAATTTGTGGCTTTTTTTGAATACACAATTTTTGTCAAATCATCTTTTTTCGCATCCTGTATATTTTAACTGCAAAATAAAATTTTCGATGTTTCATTATTTTTTGTGCGGTCAAAATTTGAATTTTTGATTTTTAAAAAAAATTCAAAAAGTTGTTTTGATATTCTCTCAGGTTGTTCAAAATGCAACCTTATTCTTTCTTTGACATTTGTTTATACTGTGCGTTGTCTGGTTTAAAATGTTTATTTTCGTTTTTATTAGGATATTGTAAATGCTACAACTCCGGTATTTTTTTTTTAATAAAAGAAAGTCATTAAGCTGAATTGTTAGGCTTTGTGAGCACTACTAATAACCGTACATAGAATTTTTAAATCTTAAAAAAAGTGTTTTCAAAGATTTTGAAAATGCACTTTCTTTCTAAATTTTCATTTGAAATGGCTAGTTAACCAACCTTATTTTTATTTTCGGACGCTTAAAGAGTATGCCAAAGCCCAATCCAATATGTCAATTATTTCGAAAGTTATCGTGCCTACAAACTAAAAATCTACAGACACACACACAGAAATACATACATCCAGACAGAAAAAAAGACTGACAGACACATTCGCAAAAACCTGTTTTTCGGGTACAGGAGGTCTCAAACGTGGACATCCGATAAAAACGATGGTGGGGGGGGGGGGGTCAAATTTTACACAAATTTAATACCTTCTCATTACAGGATGGAAATGTAACAACTTCTTAACAAAATAGTTCAATTCTCAACAACAAAAAAACCACGCATCCTATTCAAAAGTTATCGATAAAAAATTTGTAGATGTTCTTTTTTTGTATCCTGTATAGTTTAACTGCAAAATGGGATTCTTGACTTTTTATTATTTTTTGTGCAAAATTTGAATTTTTTATTTTTCTAGAAAATTCAAAAATTTGTTGTTATAATCTTATAGGGTGTTATAAATGCAACGTTTTTCTTCTTCTGACATTTTCTCATATCGTGCATTTTTTGGCTTAAAATGTTCATTTTCGTTTTTTTTTTTAGATTTTGAAAATGCTATAGCTCTTGCAACTTTTTTTTTATCAGGAAAAGTCATTTAAATAAATTGTTTGCCTTTTTAATTTATACTTATAACTGTACATCGAGTTTTCAAATTAAAAAAAAATAGTCTCAAAAATTTTTTAAATGTGCTCACTCTTATAATTTTTATCCAAAATGGCTCGCTAACGAACTTGACCTTTAATTTAAGACACTTAAATAGTATATTAAAAGCCAATTCAATCTGTTAATTTATTCAAAAGTTATCGTGTTAACAGACAAGAAATCTACAGACCTACAGACATACATGCAGACAGACATACTCACAGACAGACATATATACAGACAGACACATTTGTGAAAACCTGTTTTTCGGATTCAGGGGGTCTCAAAACGTAGACATTTGACAAAAACAGGGGGAAGGGAGGTCAAATTTTACATAAATCTAATACCTTTTCATTATAGGATGAGAATGTAAAAAATAGTTTTTGTACCAGAAGTATTTCCTTAAAAAAAAATTATTTAAAAACTTTAATTATTTTTTTTATACCCTTATAATCAACAGAATTGGTTCCTAAATTGTTTTCAGAACCTCTTTAGTACCCTCTATAACATATATTTTAACCATCAAAACCGGTTAAGCTGTTTTCGAGAAAATTTGATTTTTTCATTTTTCAAAATTTGTTTATAACTTTTGCAATTTTTTTTTTAGTTGACACTTGAAGTAAATTTTTTATATAAAGGGTAGGCACATACCTTCGCCCTTTATATTATTACATTTTATGATATGCATTGACATTAAAACAGGTGTATTTTAATTTTCTTGTAGCTTGTGTCTTTTGTCCAAAAATTTAATTATTTAATTCTCAATGTTACCTTTAACGATTAAAACAAAAACTAACTTCTATCAAAAAAAGATTATTAAAATATTCTCAGCACTTTTCTGGATAAACAACTTTTGTATATTCATATTTTTTTTGTATCCTTGGTCGTTTATCTGAAAAAATTTACTTTTTACTTTTAATGTTATTCTTCACGATAAAAATTGAAACTATGCGTCCTATAAAAAACATCCCATAAGTAACTTGTAGAACTTTTTTGGGTTAACAACTTTGGTTTATAAATTTTTTTGGGATCTTGTGTCATTGGTCCAAAAATGTTTATTTTTTATTTTTAATGTTGTTTTTTAAGATTAAAACAAAAACTATGCGTCCTGTCAAAAGAACATTTACCTTGTAGCACTTTTTTAAATGAATAATTTTTTTTAATTAATTTTTTTTTGTATCTTGTGTCGTTTGTCCAAGAATTTTTATTTTTTGATAATAATGTTATTCTTCACGATTAAACAAAAACTACACGTCCCATCAAAAATATTTAATAACAAATTTGTAGAACTTTGTTGCGTTGACAATTTTTGTGTATTTATTATTTTTCGTAGCTTGTGTGATTTGTCCAAAAAATTTGATTTTTTATTGTCAATTTTATTTTTGAGGAGTGAAACAAAACCTGCGCGCCGCGTGAAAAAATAATTTATAACGAGACCAATAGCACACTTGTAGTACTCTTTTATATGAATAAATTTTGTAAATTAATTTTTTTTCGGATCTTGTGTCGTGTGTCCATAAATTTTTATTTTTCATTTTCAATGTTATTCTTCACGATTAAAACAAAAAACTGCGCGTCCTATAAAAAATTATTAATAACAAATTTTAAGAATATTTTCAGGTAAACAACTATTGTCTCTTTATTTTATTATTATATTATTATTAATATTATTTTATTACTTTGGACAAACTGTCGTTTGTCTAGAATTTTTTTATTTTTACTTCAAGTGTTACTTCTTGCTAATAATACATAAACTACTTTTGTGAATAAATTTATTCTGCATCTTGTGTCAGTTAATCAAATTGTTTCCTACTTACATTTTTTACGACTTAAACAAAAACTACGCGTTCCATCAAAAAATCTGCAAAAACAAATTTGTATCAGTTTTTGGTGTCAACATCTTTTGTTTGGTCTTTTTTTCGTAGCTTGTGTCGTTTGTCTACAAATTTGTTGTTCTTAAATACTTTTTCGTATCATGCATATTTTAACCGGAAAATGAATTTTTGCTTCATTAAACTATAATCGCTAGTCAAAAATTTTAATTTTCGATTTTCAAGAAAATTCAAGAAGTTATGATAATCTTGTAGGGCTTTCAAAAAGCAACGTTTTTCATTTGAAGTATTTTTTATATCTTGCGTAGTTTGGCTTGAAAATTTTCATTTTCGTTTTTTTTTTTTAATTTTGCAAATGCTATAACTCTGATCATTTTCTTTTTATCAAAGAAAGTCAAGAAAACAAATTGTTCGACTTTTCGAGTACTACAAATGGCCGTACATACAATCTTTAAATCTTAAACAAATTTTGAAAATGATCTAACTTTTTTAACTTTAATCCAAAATAGCTGGCTCACGAACTTAAAAATTAGTTTCCGACAGAAAAAGAGTGTACCAAAGTCCAATCTAATATATTAATTCTTTTAAAAGATATTGTGCTCATAGACAAGTATACATGTAGACATACATACATACGGATATTCAGACAGACACATTTGTAAAAATGCAAAAAATGACTGCAAATTTTCTTTCTCGATTAAAACAGCCATACTGAGTATGTCTTTTCGTTAATTTTGTTAATAATTAAACAGGTTTGATGAATTATCAGATTGACTCTACGAATATTACGTCCTTAATTCAGTAAAGTGTCCAGACCACTCGGAAAATGTGGATAAAATCCTTATGAAAAGGTCAGGGAGATAGTACAGGGTAGAGTTTGATAAAATGTAAGAGATCGTATATTATCGGATTATCTTGTAACGAATCTAGAATAAAAGAAAAAAGGGATCTATAAAAGAACTAATTTGTACGCCGGTAGCTATCTACTTGAAATTACTCTAGGTCGAAGGAGTCTAAGAGGTTAGCGACTGTGTAAAATTGAGCGGTCTGGATAGCAGAAGAGTACCTGTTCTTTCTCCCTTTTACCTCCTCTCCTTTCGAAGAGTTACTTCACGCGAGGGAGCTTAGCAATTTATTGCTTGCGGCTGAAATACGCAAAAGGGTAGGTACACCTACACCTCGTACACGTCTCGCGGATGCCTCTCTTCTTCTTTGGGGCGAAAGATGAAGACAGATGGACATGAGTGGTTAAAGAGAGGAAGAAGAAGAGAAATATTAACCCTTGGGCAAGATCATGTGATGGGATTGGTCCAGCGTTGAAATAAAAATGCCACTTTTCCCCTACGGTCGTTTACATCAAATAATAAATATCTTCCTCGAAAATACTAAACTTTCCTTTCAGATTTGTATTTTCCACAGATATAGCCCCTGGCAGTATGAACTTTTATTTTACATAATTTATATCTGATCTCTTCAGTCCAAGAGTAAAAGTTTTTATGTTTTTTCAAATATAAACTCGAGGGCCTGATGTCCGTCCCCTTATTCACATAATCCACAAGAGATTCTTTCTGATAATACAATTTAAAAATATTTCCTAAACTAAAATTGGCTTCTGGTACTTGCAAATAAAAAAGTTCTTTATCGAGTTTCACAGGCCATAATGTTCTAAAATCAAGGGAAATAGATTTTTTAACAAAATAGGGGAAATGTTTTTTTAAATTAAATTGTTTCCAAAATAAGAAAATAACTTTACATTGAAGAAAAATTTCCATCGGAAAAAAACCATTTCTTTGAACCAAAAAAGTTTCATTGACATATAAAAAATTTTTTTGCATCAAAGAAACTTTACCCTAAGTGAGTGTCAATGAATATTTTTCTTCGTTTCAACAAAATTTTCTTTAAATAAAATTTTTTTCTAGTGTACTATTGATATTGAATTCAAGCGCGTCGAATTCCTAATATTTAAAGTAAAATGATTGCATTTTTATAAAAATTAATTTTTTACCAAATCGTTGAATTTAAAAAAATTGATTTTTAACAATGAACCTCAACTTTTAACCAAGTAGCTGAATTTTCAACATAAAGAGATCAAATCTTGACCAAAAATTCAAAAGTCGACACTTAAAAAAAATGATTTAAATTCTAAATCACAAACAGTTGAATACAACCCAGGAGACGGATTTTCTACAATACAGTTGAATTTTCTACTGAAAAATATGAATTTTTAACAAAAAAGTTCGTTTTTAAGTACATATTTAAATTTTAAAGGAAAAAAGATCAATCTTTATGAAAACAGTTTTAATTAAAACTCAAAGATGTAAATTTTCAACGTAAAAATTAATTGGCAATTCAAAAAACCAAATTTTCAAAGAAATAGTTAAATTTTTAACCAAGAAAGATTGTGAAAGACTTTATAGTCAAAAAAGTAATTCAACTAAGTTGTTGAATTTTGTAAAAACAAGAGTCAAATTTTTAACCAATTCATTGAATTTTTCACAAAAATAGTTAAATTTTTAACCAAACAGTTTGTTAATTTTAGACCCGAAAATATAAATTTTAAAACCAGAAAGAATAATTTTTAACACAACAGTTAAATTTTCAACCAAAAAGGATAATTTTTTACATAATTGTAAAATTTCAAAATAAAATTATTAACTTTTTAACTGAATCATAAAATTAAAAGAAATAGTTAAATTCAACCAAAAAGGTGAATTTTCTACAGAACAGTTGAATTTTCCACTGAAAAATATGAATTTTTAACAAAAAAGTTAATTTTCAACCAAATATTAAAATTTTTAAACTAAAAGGATTAATTTTTTCACAAAAAAGCTTAATTTTCAACTTGAAAATACGAATTTTCAAAGAATGTTAATTTTTAATTTATACAAACGGAGGTTCAAGAAAATACTTAGATTTTTTACCAAGAGATGAATTTTCAACCAAAAAAGATTTTTCACTCAAGAAAAAAAAAATTTGAACATTATTGTTTAATTTTCTACAAACAATAGTTGAATTTTCGACTAAATAATTGAATTTTCTACCAAAATAGTTGAATTTTTAACGAAACAGTTTGTTAATTTTGGACCCAAAAATATGAATTTTGAACCCAAAAAAAAATGAAATTTTAACCAAACTGTTGGATCTAGAAAGAATGAATTTTTTTATATAATTGTAAAATTTTGAAATAAAAAAAAAACGGTTAATATTTTTCTTTTAATTTGTGTATCAAGAATTTTTTAAACATTAGCAATTTCAGATATGCATAAATTTTTGTATTGTTCCTTTTCCTATTTTGGAAAATGTAATAGTCCTAATAGATTGGTTCAGAATCACTCACAAAATAATTACATTTTCAAGTAAACTATAAAATTTGAAAAAAGTTTGATTTAACCGTAAAGATAGATTTTCTACAGAACAATTGAACTTTTCACTGAAAAAGATGAAATTTTAATAAAAAAGTTAATTTTAAGACAAATATTTAAATTTGTAAACTAGAAGGATGAATTTCTTTTACAAAACAGTTATATTTTAATCTTGAAATTGTGATTTTTCGAAACAAGTTTATTTGAAAATTATAAGAACGAAAGTTCAAGAAAATATTAAAATTCTTTACCAAGAAATACATTTTCAACCACAAAAGATTTTTCACTCAAGAAAGAAATAAAGTTTGAACTTAATTGTTGAATTTTCTACAACTAATATACTAACTTTTAAAAAATAATTAAATTCTCTACAAAAATAGCTGAATTTTTAAAGAAACTGTTTGTTCATTTTGGACCCGGAAATATTAATTTTAAGCCCAAAAAAAAAGTTTAACAAAACAGTTGGATGTTTAACTAAAAAGGATGATTTTTTTTGCATAATTGTAAAATTTTTAAATAATATAAAAGGAATTTGTTAAGGTTTTTGTAATTTGTGTATAAAAAATGTTTTAAACATTAACAATTACAGAAATTCATACATTTTTGGATTGTTTCTTTTCTTATTTTGGAAAATGTAATAGTCTTAATAGATTGGTTAAGGATCACTTACAAAATAATTAACTTTTTAATTAAATTATAAAATTAAAAAAATGTGAAATTTAACCAAAGAAATCAATTTTTCACAGAGCAGCTGAATTTTTCACTAAAAATATAAATTTTTAACAAAAAAGTTAACTTTCAACCGAATATTCAAAATTTTTAATCTGAAAGGACGAATTTTGTTCACAACATTTTAATTTTGAACTTAAAAATGTGAATTTTAATTCAAAGTTTATTTTAAAATTATAAAAACGGGCGCCAAGGAAAATATTTAAATTTTTAACCAAGAAATGGATTTTTAACCACAAAAGATTTTTCACTCAAGAAAAAAATGAAATTTGAACTAAATTATTCTTAAATTTTCTGCGAAAAGTACTTAACTTTTAACTGTTTTTTTTTAATTTTTGATCAAATGGTTAAAGCTTATAGCCAATAAGGCGAATTTTCTATGAAGCAGTTTATTCACAACACAGAAATGTGAATTTTTAATTCAGAAAAACAAAATTATAACAAAATAATTAATTTTTTAACAATATAATTGAATTTCCTACCAAATTATTGAAGTTTCAAGCAAAAAAGGCGAATTTTCTACAGAACGGTTTGTCAATTTTCAACCAAAAAATATGAATTTTCAACCTAAAAGACAAATTTCAAACATAATTTAAAAAAATTAAATGTTTGACCAAATAGTAACATTTAAAAAATATATGAATTCTGAATGAAAAAAATCAAAGTTAATATTTTGAACCAAAAGTATTTTAATTTTGAATAAGAAGTATTTGAGTTTTACTAAAAAGACGAATTGTCAATAGATAGGTATTTTTTAGCAAGAAATAAAATTTTAATTGAGATAATGAATCTGTGAACAAAGAATAAATTTCTAAGAAGTTCACCCTTTAACCAAGTACTTGAATTTTGTGAACAAAAAAGATAAATTGTTGGCAAAAAATGTAATAGTTGAAATTTTATACAAAAGAAATTTTGTTTTAATTTATTATTACTTAAATTCATTTAAAAGACGAATTTTCAATGAAATAGTTGAATCCGCAACCGAAACAGAATCAATTTTAACCAAACAGTTGCATTTCTGACCAAAACAGATGAAGTTTGTAACAAAAGAGATGAATTTTCAAAGACAAACTTAAATATAAATATAAGTTCTTAGGAAAAGAGTAGAATTTTCCACAACAAAAATATTTTTTAGGTTTAATAATAATAAATATAATTTATTAGTTTAAAGATTGAAATTGCTAATCAAAAAAGATGAAGTCTGAACCAAAAATATAATAGTAAACTTTGCAACCAAGAAGAATGAACTTTTAAATAAAAATAGTTGGATTTTCTTACATAATTAATTCATAATTGTTTTGGTCTTACAGATTAGCAAAATGCGTATTAAAAAACTCTGTTATTTTCATAATTTTGCTATTTTCATGCTTACAACAATTTTTTTGATTTATTTTTTTTTACACTATAATTTATTTTCAGCTTACATTACGAAATGTTTTGAACATCTGAGAGCTTTCAACTGGTAAAAGTATATTAGAAACAAGTTTAAACGTCTAAGGAAACAAATACAGAAAAAATAAATTTTTCTAATAGTCACTTTTGTGTTTTTTAAATTATTTCTTTGTAGCTTACTCAGCAGATTACTTTAAAAAACTCATGGTTCCGTACTAAAAAGAATATACGAAAAATTAATAAGTATAATAAATTAAAATCTTCTTACTGATAGATTTAAATCTATGCATTCGTTATGCATTTAAATCTAAGCCTGTTTACGTTCGCACGCCTGGATTTACGATTAAGTCCACTGCATGCTGTGCCAGAAACCGTTCTTCATTACAAGTTGCAGTGTATTATGACGCTCAAATAACTGTATCTTATCTGGGGAGTTCAGTGTTTAATAAAACATGAGTTTTTATTTTTCGACTATATTTATTCTTTCAAGAAAAACTTGCCCATACTTTAAATTTGAATCAGCCAAAAGTGACTGATTTAAAAACAATTTTGACTGATTCAAATAATGTGGACTCGATGACTGAAAAAATCAGTGAAAAGTGTCAAAAGTGTTTTTAACCGAAAGATGAACCTTTTACCAAAGAAACAAATTTTCATCAAAATACAAGAATTTTCAGCTGAAAAAGATTAATTTTTGATAAAAAAACGAGTTTTTAACAAAATTGTTAAATTTTTGACCAATCAGATCAATTTTTAACTAAAATAAAGAAACATTAACTAAAAAATTAATTTAGCAAATAATTGAATTTAAAATAAAATAGTTAAATTTTCAACTAAAAAAGTTGAGTTTTCTAAAAAAATTATTTTTGACCAAAAAAATTAATTGAGCAAAGCAGTTCAACTTTCAACCAAGTAGTTGAATTGTTAACTAAAACGGATTAATATTCAACCAAAAAATTTAATTCTGAACAAAAAAGTTAATTTTTCAACCAAAAAAGATGAATTTTCAACACGAATGATTAATTTTTTACCAACAAAAATTAAATTTTCAACAAAATACAAGGATCTCAAAAGCAAAATACAAATATTTATAGCGCCCTTTTTTAAAAAATGGTCTTATTTTTTATTTTTTTGATATAATAGAAAATATTCTGGATTCATGCGCCTAGGAGCGAGCAACCCGCCACTGGGAAAGTACGCATGATAAACCGAAAACAGGCGAAAAACAAGCAAGCGTCTTTTTTCGATTTATCATGGGTACTCTTCTGATAGCGGGTTGCTTACTCCCAGGCGCGTAAATCCAGCATATTTTCGATTAATTAAAAAAAAAAGGAGAACAATAACAAGACCATTTTTCAAAATAGGTCAATTTTATAGCGAAAAAATTTATTTTCTAGCCAAAACTTAAATTTATTACAAAATACACGAATTTTCAACCAAATAATTGAATTTAAAACCAGAGAAGATCAATTTTCAACAAAAAAAAAAAATAGATAAATTTGGCTTTAAAAAGCTTAATTTTAAACTATAAAAATAAAGAATTCAATAAATAATATTTTAGCAAAAGACATGAATTTTTATCAAAAAAGATGAATTTACGATTAAAACGGATGAATAATTAACCAAAAAATCGAATTCTTAACATAAAGATTTAATGCTCAACAAAACAAATAAATTTTAAATTAAAAAAAGCATCATTAATAAAAAATATATTATCAAAATAAATTGAAAGGTTTTAAGATAATAAAAAAATGTTCTAAAGATTTCTGAGACAATTTTTCAAAATTGTCAAATAAAAAAAGGATCTGGAAGATTTTTAGGTAATTTTTTTAACTTTGCAGGATTTAAAAGTAATTTTAGGTTAAATTCGAATCATTTAAAAAATGTATTGGAAATTTCAAAAAAAAAAATTCAAAAATAATTTGAAATTTGAAAAGATTTCATAAAATTTTAAACAAAATGTAGACTATTGAAGATTTTGAAATAAAATTTTGGAGATTTTTGAGGATATTAAAAGGTTTCCGTGTCGTAAAAATTTTAACAAAACAGTTTTAACAAGTAGTTAAATTTGAAAAAAAATTCTGCCAAAAAAATTATTTTTATATCAAAAACGAAAAATTTATAAAAAAACGTGAATTTTTAACCAAATAGTTCAATTTTCAACTAAGAAGGATAAATAATAATAATCGACCAAAAAATAAGATTTTCAACCAAATAGTTAAATTTTCAACCAAACATAAATTTTCAAATAAAGTAAAAGATCATTAAACAAACAAAAAATATTTATTTAAATATATTGAAAAGTTTCAAGATAATAAAAAAATGTTCTTAAAATTCCTGGAAAAATATTCAAAAATTATCAAAAAAGGGACCAGAAAGATTTTCAGGAAATTTTTTTATTTTCCAGAATTTAAGAGAAATTTTAGGTCGAATTTGATTAATTTGAAAAATATATTAATAATTTCTGAAAAAAATCAAAAATATTCTAAAATTCAAAAAGATTTCATAATGTTGAAAACGAAATGTGGACTTTTGAAAATTTCAAAATAAAATTTTTAAGATTTTTGAGGATACCGAAAGGTTACAATATAGTAAAAAAAAATTTTCAAAGTCCTGGAAAATTTTTACGAAATTGACTAAAAAGGATCCGGAAGATTTCGGAGCAATTTTTTTAATTTTGCAGGGTTGAAAAAATATAGGCAAAAACTAATCATTTGAAATATATTTAAAATTTCCAAAAAATATGAAATTTGAAAAGATTTCATAAAGTTTAAATCAAAATGTATGTTTTTTAAGATTTGAAAATATAATTTCAAAGATTTTTAAGGATTTTCGAAGGTATTAAGATTATTACGAAATTTTTTTAAGATTATTGAACAATTTTTCAGAAATTATAAAAATAGAATGGGGAAGATTTCAAGGCAATTTTTTTTAATTTTTCAGGATTAAAAATAATGTTTTAGGTAAAATTCGAATTGTTTAAAAAAAAATTTTAAAGTTCTGAACAAATTTAAAAAAAATTTTTAATGTTCTTCATTGAAAAATTTATTTCAAGAGAAGGTTTAAAAATATTTCAAAACCTCTCAAAAGATTTTTAAAATTGTAAAAAAAAGGATCTGGCAGATTTAAGAGCAATTATTTTGATTTTTCATGTTAAAAAAAATAGGAAAAAATAAAATAATTCAAAAATATACCTAATAGTTTTGAATAATTTTTGAAAATTACCTGAAATTTAAAAAAATTTAAAACAAAGTGAAAATTTTTAAAAATTTCGAAATAAAATTTTGAGCTTTTCAAAAATTTTGAAGCGCTTCAAGATAATAAAAAAAGTGTTTGAGATTCCCGGAAAAACTTTGAATGATTTTTTAGTTTGCAAAAATATTTTTATGGAAATTTTTTGTTTAATATTTCAAAGACAATTTCATTCTATAAAAATCAATTAAACATTTATTAACTTGAAATGACTAAAAATAATTAAACATTATGATTTAAATAATATGTAATCAATAATAATTAATACAATAATTAATTAAATGTTATATAATTAAAATAGAAACATGTTTAGCTTTAAGAGTTCAAACTTTTTAATTTCGATTATATTGAAAAATTGTGTTCTAAAATGAATAATGATATCATTATTTTTTTCAGAGGAGTGGTTTTCTACGTAATGACCTCTGGTCGACTACCTTTTGTGAGTCCTCAGGATGGCCGCACACCCTCGGATGAACGTCGTCGAAAATTCATGGTTCAAATTAATCGTGGGCTGACCGCTCTCCAGGAGAAAATTATTTCAGCGATGTCTAATGAATATAAGGACGTCGTCAGTCGTTTGTTGATGCCGATCGCTCATAAGCGAATCACCATTCAGGAACTTAATTTCCATCCTTGGATTCTCGATCGAAAAAATACTTGGACCAAAATACACTCAGAATTTAATTTTGATCCCGTCGAACACACTGAGGTACCGACATTTTTCAAATTTATTTTTAATTATCATTTTTTGGATTTATTTATTGTTTTAACTTTAAAAAATCGAAGAATTATTATTACAAAAATGGTTTTTATTATTTTGATGTAAAAAAATTTCTTTACCTCTACTGTGATTCGAACCTAGGTCTACATATTCCCGGACTAGTGCTGACTGAGTCAGGGCATTAGGCTGACAATCTGTAGACCTGGGTTCGAATCCCAGTGGAGATAGAGGGGAATTTTTTCATAGCTAAAGAAGAAAAACCATTTTTTTCAACGATCTATTATAAAAAAGTTTTCATGTTTTGTCAAATTGTTCGAAATTTCATCGTGATTGAATTTTTAATTTTCAAGATAGAATGTAGATTCTTAAACACGAAGACCTAAAAATCTCCCTTAATTTTTTTAAATTGATATAATTTTACTTCTGAGACCTCAAAATTATAAATCGTTTTAAATTCAGTGTTTAAAATCAAAATTCAAAATAATCAAATTAGAGCCATTGTATTCCAAAGATAAATTGATGGGTTGAAATTCAAAAATTTTTTAATGAAATGCTTTTGCATAAGGTTTAAAAAATCAAACTACTTAAAATTGCAAAAACAAAGATTAGAATGATAAAAATTCAAAAAGATTCATGTCAAAAAATTTTCAATTTAAGAGAGTTGAACTTTGGATTTTTCAAATTTAAATATTTTTAGGGAAATCAATTTTAAAAAAATTTTATTAGAAGGGTCTAGAATATAAACTTTTTATGATAAGAAATATTTTTAATTTGGAACTTTTAAATTAAAAATTTTATATTTCAATTTTTTCAAATTGTTCGTCTCTTCATAGCGATGGAATTTTAATTTTTTGAGTTGACTGCATGCTTTTGAAACATAAAAAAATAAAAATTTGTATTCTAACGATGAAAAAAATTTCTTAATCAAAAGCGATATTAATTTTTTCAAATTAATTAATTGAAATTAAAATTAGAAGTTTTAAAATTTTCACGTTTTAGTTAAAAAGAATGAAATTCTCTAAACTCTTTTAAAATTGATTAATTAAAAATCTTCAAAAGAGAAAGCTATAGTTTAGTCATTTTAAAATTTAAATCCTCCAAATTATGATAGTAGTATAGCTATAGGACTACGGGCTACTTACCGCCTGATGGCAAATCTACATTACCGACCGATGGAAATTACCTGCTGCCGGTAACTTAGCATAGAACAGAACCTTGCTTGGTATGTAAGTGTTCCCGTAGTCGTATGATATACTACATATTATCTTATTTATTCAAAATCTAATAAACTAGGCGTCCCTAGTTTTCGAAAATGCAAATCTTTAAATTTTTTATATATCAGAATTTATACGGGAAAACTCGGTAAATTTTTAGATTAGACAATTTTAAACCCTTCGAATTTTCAAATGTTCTTTATCAAAAAGTTACAAAATTTTTTTTAGTAGATCCGCCAAAATTCAGAGGCTTAACAATTAAGGTAAATTGACCATTACTGGGACAACGTAAAAAGTATGTTCAATACTGGGACAATGATAAATATAGATGAGAATCTTTTATATTTTAACATAAATCATAAAAATACCAATTTTCTAGTATTTTTCAAGTTTTTATGAATTTATTACCACTATTTATTTTTGTTTTGACAAGTTCTACATTTAGTCAAAAATAATATAAAATACTTTCTGCATAACTTTTATAGCCTTGTATTAACGAAATTTTTTATACAAATAAAAAAAGTAATGTTTTTTCACATCCTTAAAATGTTAAGGAATAAAATTTATAACTTTTTTAGCGATTTCAATCAATAAGTTATGAATATTTAAATGTCCCGCATTTGGAGAAATTTTTGACAAAATTGCCTAAACCGGGACGAGATGTCGCTGACTGTCTCAGTTTTGAATACATCAATGCGAGTTGCGCAATTCCGTTTTCAATTACTGAGACGGTCACTTTCTCTATGTTTTTAATTAAATTTCGCAGTATTGTGTTTGTGATGTATTAAAAATATTGTTCATAAAAATCCACGCTTGCTGTTTAACTGATTATTTATTCTTAAAAAGTTGTTCAAAGTACTTTATTGCAACCTCCAATTCTAACCTCAAAAGCATAACACGCAAAACGATGCAATAGATGCAGCTATAAACTTAATTACAAAAAAAAATCGATTTTTACAAAGCAATCCACAGAAAAAAAATTTTTTGAATTTGCGAATGAAAGTTCTGAAAAAAAGTATGAAAGACGAAATCAATTAAGAAAATCTACGGGTATCGGAAGAGCAGCTTACAACTTCAATTAAGCAGTTAGAAGAAACTGAAAGATAACTATTGAATTTTAAAGTGCAATCTCTACAATCAGAAATTAAAATAAAAAATATACCAATTTCATTTATTGGGATATTTGTTTATAGCGTTTTAACGTTATTTTAAATATGAGAAATAAAAAGTTATTTTTTTAAATAAATAATAACATGCTGGTATGAATTTTATTAAAAAATAAATTTTTAAATTGCAATATTCGTGAGATATAAAAAACAAAGTTGGTGGCTCGTCTGAACCCTCCGATAAAAATCCCCTGTTTTGATAACTCGCGAACCATGAACTATTGATGGGGAGCGAAAATATAGCTCGAGGGCTGTGGATTATTCCGAAAAAAAACTGAGATACGTAAATATGAAAAATAACATTTTAAACTTATTTTTAAAAATATTCTTATCTAATTTTAAAATTATTAGCAAAAAAAGCGCGCCTAAATTGTTTAAATCTGTAAGTTTTGTTTTGTACGTAGAATGATTTTTGTTTAAAATAACCGACTTTTACTGAAAAACGCTAACATATCTTATAATGGTTTTAATCTTTTTTTTATATAACGGAAAATGCAAACATAACCTAAAATTTTTCAAAAACACACAAACATAACCTAAAATTGTTAAAATCCAGGAATCTTAATGGTAATTTTGGTTTATCAATCCCACAACGTTTTCAAGTTTGAAGTTTTCCTCGAAATTTTATGATTTTTTATTAAAATTCTTTTTTTAAAATACGAGTTACAATCAAGTTTTCAACAAAACTGATTGCAAAATTTTCAAGACATATTGTTACACCACTTTCTTAGTCAGGAAAAAAACTATATCTTAACAATTATATATTTTTTTATTTGCTCAAAATAAAATTCTAAATAGGCCTTGGATCAAGTCGCGAATGCTGCCCAATTAAACAGATCATTTGTACAAGAAACTGTTTCTCAAAAAAAATTCGGTGACATTGGAGGAATGTACAACATAACGTGAGATTCATTTTTATTTTTTCTATTTTTAAATAGCTTTTTTTATAACACATGCATGATTTCTGCCCTTTCCGATGCTTTAAAAGCGTAGTAAAGTCAGAGGGAGAAAAAGTGTACTTTTCCTTCCCGGGAAGCAAAAGTGTGACGTCAGAGGTAAATAATGGAAACTCCCACCATCAATTTTTGCTTTCTTTCTCCTCCTTAGCATAAGCGTCACTTCTCCGTAATTTTTAACATCCTTCCCTTTGTCTTTCTTCACTATGTATACCACTACTCCTTCCCATAACTGTAGCCACCCCTCTCCTCTCCATCCTCTATTGCACATTTTGAATTTCATTTTGAATCTCATGTAAGCGATGTGTTTTTTCCATTGGTCATTATTCCTAACACCTATTTCTTACATTGCTATGTCCTCTTCCTCTTCATTTTTCCTACCATATTTTCCTCCTTTCCTAACTCTGCTCTTTACCCCTCTTAGCAAATCCATTTAATGTTTTTTTATTCTGCTATCTGAATATCCTTGTTTACTCTTTTCCTTATTCTTATCTCTCTATTGACTACCCTGCGAACCTCTTCTAGGAAACTTTATTCACCTTCTCTTTTTTTATCTTTTTTGCTTATTGTCTACTGTTACATAATCAAAAACCGTTTCTGTTTCTCCTTCTGAACGTGTATATCCCCCTTTCTGATCCCCCTCTATATTTGCGCTTAAGATAAATCATCCCTTTTGCTCCAAGCTCCTCAACAATTTTTTATCCTATCCATTTAGTATCTTGTCTTTAGATTTTATTTCTCGCCTTCCTCGCCATTTTCTTCCTCCTCTATCTCCTCCTCTCACATCAAAAAATCTTCCTATTATAAGCCGAATCCCTTTTTTATTTTCTATAATCAGTTCTCTCATCTCCTTTGATTTCTCCTGCATATCGCCGTTCATATTTAGGGGTTGTATACCGTATGCATGTTGGGATGTATAAAGTATCCTCCCTTACTATCATTCACCTCTCACCTTTACCTCTTCTACTAATAACCCTTTCTTTTATTCTTTCATCTCTTTCTTATCCTTGCCTATTATATACACCTTCCTTCTATCACCAATCCTACCATTGCTCTGCCTTTTAATTGGTTTCTTTGCATTTTGAACCTGCCCTTTGTAACCTTTTGGTAACCTTCCCCTTACTTATTCCAATCCCTTTTCATATAGTCACGTCTCCATCATTACTACTACATTCCATTGTGCCGAATTTCTCACAAATTCCCTATCCTTTCTTTTCAATCCTGCTATATTCCAGTACCCTATCCTTCATTCTTTTCTTTTTTCGTTTCTCGTCTCTTTTAGTTTACTACTATTTCTTATCTTCCTATCTTCCGTTCCTCTCTCTCCTAGTTTCCCGATACCTCACTTTTACTACCTCTTTCCTTTCTTTATCCCAGTCCTACCATATATCTTCTACATGTATGTATTTTTCTATACCTAAATCACGTTCTTTTTCCCTTATTTCTTTCCTCTTTCACTATTTTTCTTAAGTTATACTGCATATTCCTTCTTGCCCATGTGTAATCATCCTCTATAATCTCTGAGCTTCCACATAACGCCCTCTTCTTTTTCATGACTTCCCTCTTATTTTCCTATCTCTTCAGTTTCACTAGTAACATTTTTTCTCCTCTTCGCCCTTTTTTCCCACACTTCACCCTTCCTTTATCTCCACCTTAGCATATATTCTTTTTAGTACACTTCCGATTCCTCTTTTTAAGTTCTTTTCCCTTTTATCTTAGACCCTTTATCTCTAGATTTCTTTTTTAACTGTCCCTTTCCTTTCTGTTCTTGTTTCTATTTTCCTTAGCCTCTTTCTTTCCTTATTTCTACCCTCCCCACCACCAAACTTCTGGTTTGAGCTTTCTCTGTTTACTATTAGGCTCGGACATTTCTTTCCTAATTTTTTGTTTTATTTCCTTTCCTCTTTTCTCCTGTCTTCTTGTTTTAATTGATCTTATCTGTATCATCATTTTGCACATTTCATCTAGCGTTAAACTTTCCCTTCCATAAATTTTCAACATTTTTGGCAATTTAAAATTTTTTTAAATGTCAACAATTTTTAAGGATAGTGATAGTGGACTATCAGCTATTAAGAATGTGGATAAGAGGGAAGGGCGGTGAAAGACGAGGTGGGAAGAAGTGTTAATGAGCAGAGGGTAACCTGCACGAGGGAGACGATCGAGAAGTATTAGGTGCATTTAGGAAAGGTGCGCTTCGAAGGGAAGGCGATGGAAGAGATATGGGAGGATCTGAAAAAGAAAGTAAAAGGGCGCACGAAAGAAGGTATTTAAAAAGAATAAAAAGGGAATGATGAAACCATTGCATAGTAGAGCATGTAAAAAGATGAAAAGAAAGCTGAAAAGGAAGCCCAGGGAGCGGAAAGAGGAAACTGCGAAGAGTAAGGTAAACGTAGAGATTAGAAAAGATTTTAGGGTGACGTGTGAAAAATAAAGGACAGGAAAGGGAGAAAGATCTGGAAGAGAAGCTGAGACATTTTAAGGTAGAGGAGGACCTTTGGAATATAATAAACAGGTTTTGAAACAGCAGGGTGGGGATAAGTGGCAAGATAGAGTGTGAGAAGTGAAGAGAGTTTTTTAAAGAATCTATCTAGGGATTAGATTCAAGGAGCAATGACAGAAGTACAAGAACGAGGGAGGGAAAGAGGGTGGAGTTGAATAACGAGGAGATAGTGAAACGGATAAGGAAGATAAGAAGGTTAAAGGTTGCAGGCATGGACGGAGTACAGAACAAAGCGTGGCTTTTCAATACGCAAGCGGTTAGGTAGAGGCTAAAGGAGGTAGTGAAGAAAGTATAGAGAGAGGAGGGATTCCTAGGAGGGTAACGGAAGGGGTTAATAGAGCTACTGTATAAGAAAGAAGATAAAGATAAGCAGGTTAATTATAGAGGAATCACGCTAACAAATACGACGTTTAATTTGTACGCAGATGGTGTTAACGGAGTGACTTCAAGAGAATGTCGAGAAGAAAGGGATATTGCCGGAGACACTGGCGGGATTCAGGGCGGGTCTGTTAGAGAAAGTAAGCGAGGTATACGAAGAGACGAAAGATAGGGTAAGAGGAGTAGAGGAGATCAGGTAGGGGTTCTGGATACATAGGAGGTTGAAGCAAGAGTGTTCACATAGCCCAACGTTCTTTGCGATGTTAATCGGGGACATGGAGAATAGGTTAGAGGCCGGTGTAGTAGGAGCTAGAGTAGGTATGGTCAGGACATGGTCACTCACATATGCAAATGTTATAGAATTGCTGGGAAAAACTAAGGAGGCTTTAAAGCAGATGATGAAGAGGTTAAGAAGGTACCTTGATAAGAATAAGTTGTTGAATGCGGAAGAGTCTAATACTATGGTATTCAGGTCAAGAGGTGGAAGGGGTAAGGGAGAGGAGTAGAAGTAGTGGGGAAAGATGATGCACGAGGTGAAAGAGCTTGTATACTTGGGCTTTATGTTTCATAAGAATAAGGGAGTGGATAGGCATACAAAAGAGAGAGGAGATCACTTGTGGTGATGAAGCAGGTATGGGGGTAGGAAAAAGAGTTGTTTGCAGATTATTTTGAAAGGAGAATGAAATTGTTTGACTAACTAGTGATGACTGTTCTATTGTATGGAGAGGAGGTGTGATGGTAAAAGGAAAGTGAAGAGGTAAAGAGGAGACAAGAGAAAGGAGACAAGAGAAATATGTAAAGTGAACACTTCGGTTGGCAAGGAATACACCTAATTATATTGTTAGGAGAAAGTCTGAAGTCATGCATTTGTTTTGAAAAATATTGTATGTACCATGCATAATATACTATTTTTGACTAAAAATCTATCAGAATTTCACTTATTTTCTTCACTTTAGAGTTCACGGAATGCTTAGGAAAAATTCGGTCTCGAATCTGTGTGAAAAATCTTTACCTAATTGTCAGTCACGTCCTTCAGTAAAAAATTCCCTGATTGACCAGACTTACAAAATGATGCCAAGCAGGTATTTTTAAAATATTTTTTGAAATTTTTAATTTAAATATTGAATGACCGATGCGTACAAAATATTGCAGTAATTCTACTTGGTCGGTTCTGTGGCAGGCCTTTGGATTTTAACGAGTCAATGAAACATCTCTTTCCACTTCGAGAAACGCCTTCCTCAATTCCGTTTGAGTCAACGGCGCCGGAAAAGTTTCGCGATTCCTTAAACTCACCGAAGCCCATTTCCGGTATCATCAGGAGAGAAAGGCATGTTGGGGAACATCAAAAGGAATATTCCAGATCGTTAAGAAAATCTGCAATCTCGGTAAAAAAAATTATTTTCCTGCACTTTTATTTTCAAACTTTATTTAAATTCTACTAGCTTCATAATCCGAGCGCATTTAGGTTTTCGGTTTAAAAAGAAAATTATTTTTAATATAAAATACAAAATTGTTAAAACTATTCATTTGTTCAAACTTTTTTAACACTTAAATTTGAGCTAAAATTAGGTTTCTGAGATCTGATAAGAAGGAAATGGGACGACTAAAAATCCCGAAAAATGAAATTCCCGACACTTAAAGTACTCGAATTGGAAAAATCCAGGAAAATGAAATCGCAGAATAGTTTATAATACATATTGCCGAATATATTTTTATTAAAAAAAATTTTTTTTCTTACATTTTTCAGACTGTTGTCGGTAATCTTATCATTCTAGAATTTTTTAATTCAGTAATATTATAAACCGTTCAGGAGTTTTATTATTGGGAAATTTTATAATTTAGAAATATTATTTTCCGGCAATTTTCTAATTTGGTAATTCTATTATTCAGCAATTTTATTATTAGGTAATTTTAGTATTCAGAAATTTTCCAATTCGGTAATATTATAATCTGCTAAAAAATTGTATTATTCGAAAATTTTACGATTTGGGAATTTTATTATTTACAAATTTTTCAATTTAGTAATATTATAAAGTTTTAAAGAATTTTATCATCAGGGAATTTTATTATTCAGGAATTTTCTAATTTAGTAATATTATCAACTGTTTAGTAATTTTATTATTCGAGAATTTCATAATTTGGAAATTTTATTATTCGGGAATTTTCTCAATTCGGGAATTTCATTATTCAAAAATTTTATTATGCTGAAATTATATTATTTGGAAATTTTATTATGCAGGAATTTTCCAATTCAGTAATATTAAAGTGCTTATGAATTTTATTATTTATGAATTTTATAATTTAGAAATTTTATAATTCGGTAATTTTCTTATTCAGGAATTTTCTAATTCAGTAATTTTATATATTTGGAAATTTTATTATTTAGGAATTTTTTACTTAAGTGATATTATAAAGTATTGAGGAATTTTATTTTTCGGGAGTTTTCCAGTTCAGGAATGTCATTTTTCATTATTTTCTAATATAGTAATATTATAAACTGTTTAGGAATTTTATTATTGGGAAATTTTCCAATTCAGTAATATTATAAACTGATCAGAAATTTTATTATTCGGGAATTTCATTATAAAGGATTTTTTCAGTTTAGTAATATTATAGTGTTTAGGAATTTTATTATTCTCGAATTTAATAATTTAGGGATTTTATTATTCGGGAATTTTTTCATTCAGGAATTTTCCAATTTAGTAATATTATAAACTGTTTAGGAATTTTATTATTCGGGAATTCCATAATTTGGAAATTTTATTATTCAGGAATTTTTTCATTTCGGGAATTTTATCATTCAGAAATTTTATTGTTCTGAAATTTTATTATTCGAACATTTTATTATGCAGGATTTTTCCATTTCAGTAGTATTATAGTGTTCAGGACTTTTATTATTCTTGAATTTCATAATTAGGGAATTTTATTATTCGGGAATTTTCTTATTCAGAAATTTTTTAAATTAAGTAATTCAATGCATTTGGATATTTTATTTTCCGGGGTTTCTATTATTTAGCATTTTTTCAGTTAAGTAATATTATAAAGTATTTAAAAATTTTATTTTTTAGGAGTTTTCCAGTTCAGGAATTTCATTATTTAGATATTTTCCAATATAGTAATATTATAAACTGTTCAGGAATTTTATTCTGAAAGAATTTTATAATTCAGACATTTTCCAACTTAGTAATATTATACACTGTTCAGAAATTTTAATATTCGGAAATTTCATAATGTGGAAATTTTATTATTCGGGAATTCTTTTAATTCAGGAATTTCATTATTCAGAAATTTTCCAATATAGTAATATTATAAACTGTTTAGGAATTTTTTTATTAAAAAATTTTATTATTCAGGAATTTTCCAATTCAGTAATATTATAAGCTGATCAGGAATTCGGGAATTTCATGATTTGGAAATTTTATTGTTCGGGAATATTTTCAATTCGGGAATTCTATTAATCAGAAATTTTATTATTCAGAAGTTTTATTATTGGGGAATTTTATGATGCAGGAATTTTTCAATTCAGTAATATTGTATTGTTTAGGAATTTTATTATTTTCGAATTTTATAATTTAGGAATATTATTATTCGGGACTTTTCTTATTCAGAATTTTTTTAAATTTAGTGATTTTATACATTCGAGAATTTTATTATTTAAGAATTTTTCAATTCACAAAATTTATTATTGGAAACTTTATCATTAGGAATTTTTATAATTTGGGAATTTCATTTTTCGGGAATTTTTCAATTAGCGGACTTTATTATTTGGAAATTTTATAATTAAGAAATTTAGCAATTTACAAATTTTATTATTCAAAATTTTTCCAATTCAGTAATATTAAATACTGTTTAGGAATTTTATTATTTAGAAATTTTATAATTAGGGATTTTTATAATCTTGGAATTTTATTATTTGGCAATTATATTATTCGTTAACCTTATTATTTGGTAATTTTTTAATTTAGTAGTATTATAAACTGTCCAAAAATGTTATCATTTGAGAATTTTATCATTTGCAAATTATATTTTTCGGGAATTTTCCAATTTAGGAATTTTATTATTTAAAATTTTTTCAATTCAGTAATATAATATACTGTTCAAAAATTCTATTATTTGGGAATTTTATAATCTGGTAATTTTCCAATTTGAAAATTTTATTATTCAGGAATTTCCCAATTCAGTAATATTATAAGCTGTTCAGAAATTTTATTATTCAGGAGTTTTATAATTTGAGAATATTATTATTTGTGAATTTTCCAATTCGCGAAATTTATTATTCGGAAATTTTATAATTCCTGAATTTCTCAATTCATTAATATTATGAACTGTTGAGGAATTTTTGTTATTCGGGAACTTTACAATTTGGGAATTTTATTTTCCGGAAGTTTTTCCATTCAGGAATTTTATCATTTGTCAATTTCATTATTTGGGAATTTTATTATTCAGTAATTTTCCAATTCAGTAATATTATAAACTGTTCAGAAATTTTATAATTCAGGAATTTTATAATTTGGGACTAATATTCTTTAGGGATTTCCCAATTTGGGAATTTTTGAATTTTTCGGGAATTTTTTAGTGTCGTAAATTTTTTAATTCAGGAATTTAACAGTGTGGTGAATTTTATTTTTTGGAATTTCAGGGACTATTAAAATATCCCAAAAAAAATTTCTTACACTGTGAAATTCCCGAATGTCAAAATTCCAGAATAACGTAATTCCCGAATAATGAAATTCCCGGAAAATAAAAATTCTAAATAACAAAATTTTCGAATAATAAGATTCCTGAATTATAAAATTCCCTAAATATAAAATTCCCGACAGAAAATTGCCGAATTATAAAATATTATTATACATTATTATAAGATTATGAAATGTAAAAAACGTTATTTCCAAAGTTTGAAGTTTCTAAGATTATTGTTTAAACTAAAAATATCAATAATTAAACAAATATATTTCTGGATAAATTTTTCTTAAATTATTGTCATTTTAAATTCAAACAATAATTTCA
The DNA here is from genome assembly GCA_032357855.1 of Amphibolips quercusostensackenii. NCBI lineage: Eukaryota > Metazoa > Arthropoda > Insecta > Hymenoptera > Cynipidae > Amphibolips > Amphibolips quercusostensackenii. The sequence continues at coordinate 778,835 of JAUELO010000244.1, read as the reverse complement.
GAAACCTCAAACTTCAAAAATATATTTTTTTATAAGAATATTTGAATATCATATTTTAAATTAATAAATAATATTCATAACAAAATTAATTTTTCAAGTACAGAAATATTATAATTCAAGAATTTTCTTGTTTAAATATTTTATATTTTTACAATTTCCTGTCATATATTCTCAATTGATTTGAATTTTTTCTAAAATTTGGAGAAATATATAAAAAATAAAATAAAAATCCCTTAAAATTCTCTAGGTTTCTTTTAAACATTTTTAAGAAATCTTTAAAAATGTTTTAAAATCCTTTAAAAGTTTCTTTAAAAACTAATTTTTTAACATAAAAAATCATTGTAAATTTTTTCCAAAATGTTAGGAAATTTTTTTACTATCTTCTTTAGGTCTTTCAGATTCTTAAAAAGCTTCTAACTTTTTTCAAAGACTTCGAAAATCTACATTTTGTCAACAAAAATTTTTAACTTTTCAAAATTTTCATTATTTTTTAATCCTTTCAAAATTTTCAAAACTTCTAAATATCTTTTGAAATAATAAAGTTTTCCTAACATTAAAAAAAAATCTCCTTGAATGTCTAAGCCTTCAAAATATTTTTAAAAATAATTTGAATGTTTCTAAAATTTTTTTTAAATTCTGTATAACTGAACAAATATTTTCAAAATATTCCAGATTTCTTTTTAAAAATTTCATTTAATAAAAAATCATTTAAAATTTTCACAGAAAACTAAAGACAATTCTTTATTGTCTGGAAACCTTTTAAAATCTAACAAAGTTTCTAAACTTTTTTTAAAATCTTGCAAATTCTACGTTTTGTTTTATATCAAAAAATTTAAGTTTCGAGTTATTTTTGAATCCTTTCCAAGAATTCTGAATATCTCTTAAACTTAATCAAATTTTTTAAAAATATTGTAATCTTGCAAAATTAATAAAATTTGGCTTTGAGATTTTTAACATCCTGTTTTAAAATTTAAGAAAACCATTTGAGATTTTTTAAATGTTTGTTAAATTTAAAATTTCATTTATTTTTCAAAATAAAAAAACATTTGAAATTTTTTCAATAATCTTAAGATTTCTTGTTAATTCTCTTCCAAACTTTCAGAAATTCCAAAAAGCTTCTTTTTCCGAAATTTCCAAAAACCTACATTTTGGTTAAAATTAGTGAAAATCTAGTTGAAATATTCTCAAGATTTTAAATTAATTTTTGTAATATTTTCGAATCTTCTAAAACTCTTAAATATTCTTTGAAATTATTGAGTTTTTCTATAAATCTTGCAAAAAAAAGCAAAATTGAAAAAATTTTCTTTTAATTTTCTAGATTTTTTCTCAAAATGATTTTCTGTCTTTTAAACCTAAAATTATTCTTCTTAAATTCATTAAAAATTTTTCCAGAAATAAATAAATACATAATTCAATTTTTGTTGTCCTTTTAAAAGTGTGGGAAAGTTTACAAATTATAGTGTAGTTGCAAAATATTAGGAAACGAATTGTTTCCCAATATTAAATAATGAGTAACAATAATTTCCTATTTTATTAATAAAGGTTATAAATATTTTGAAATAAAGTTAATCATTATATAAAATGACTTATTATTAAGAAAAGGGAAATTCAATCTTCTTCTTAAAAATTGTTTAATTTTATTTACGTTTGTTTATTTTTGATCCATTTTATTTTTTGTTATTTTCAATTAACTGACTTCTCTTCAGTAATAAATACCCGCTTATCGCAAACTTTTTATTCCAACCCAACAACTGGAATTAAAGGTAATAACAGAAATTAATTTTTTTTTCGAAAAGGCTCCTCAAGGAAACAGAATCGTCAGAAATCAAGTGCCTCTTTCCACGATTTCGCGGTCAGAAACGGCGCCCCGAGCAGATCTCATTACCCAGAGACGTTCACAGAGGTATAATCATCAGGATACAAAGTACCCAAAATAAAAAATTATTTCACTAAAGAAACAATTTTTTGAATAAATTTTTTTGCAAATTGTCCAGTTTACCTCAGAAGTATCAGGATCTGCAAGTTTTATTTTATTATTGATGTTTCTGAAACTGTGAAACGAATTATATTTAAATTTGGTAAAATTAAGTATACTGTTATACAGTAAGGACGTTTACAATGTGCATCTGTGTAATGTAAAAAAGTATTCTATAGGCGATTTTAATTCATTTTTTGAATCTCCCGCTCTCGAGGTTTTGCGCTAATTGGTCAAAAGCATTAAGACTCAGAAGACGTGCGCAAAAGACGTATAACCTAATTTTGAAAGATGGTTATGTTCCC
>JAUELO010000244.1:736690-747071 GCA_032357855.1 Amphibolips quercusostensackenii | reverse complement strand
TTTCACGGACATCACTAAATAATTAAAACATTATCATTTTTTAAACTACATTCTGATTCGATATTTGTTTTTAAAAAATTACTCGCATTCAAACTTTACAATAATTTTAAAAAATAACAGTGTACGAAAATACATCGCTAAATAATAAAACATGATCTACATATATTTTGAAAATTAAATTCAGATACATGACTCCCTTTTTTCATGGTTATCATGAAATGGTTACCACTTCTGCATGCTTTAGGAATGTGAATAGAAAAAAATTGAATCTTCGACAAATTAAGGCTTGGAATCTCTTCTTTATAATGAGACCGAGAAAATAATAAAATATTTACCCATTTTCGAATATTAATGAAAAATGTTGAAGCATGCGTCGAATTTGCACCTCTTGCTAATAACATGCGGAAAACAGCAGAAAAAAATGTAGTAATAGAGACACATGTATGAAATATAAGTAAACTTTGATTATACAGATTACAGCCAATATTAAATTACATAATCTTAATGTGAATAAACAATTCATGTTACTTAACAACAAAAATTAAAATTCAATCTTTGTGCAGTTTATTATTATAAAAAAATTAATCAGTAATTGATTAATCAGTAATTGATAAATCAGTTTACAACATAAAAATCAATTAACAATTATTTTCAATGAAACATTCAAATAATTTCTACTTTATATTAAAATGAAAATTTGAATAATTAATAGAAATGTAAACTCATTTCAGAAAAAAATTAAATCATATTTACACTCATTTCACAACATTATATACATCTGAAAAATTATATAAGTGAAATAGGGCTATTTTAAATATAAATAAACTTTTATTATGAAAATTGTATCCAATATTCGATCGCTCAATTTTCAATTCATTAATCAATTTATGTTACTAAATTTAAAAAAAAAACTAAATTATAATCCTTATTTAATTCAATATCGTAATAAAATTTTTCAGGTAATAATTATTTAATCATTTCGCAAAATAAGAAGCATTAAAGTATAATGTTCATTTAAACATTCATATAATTTATACTTAATATTTTTTCCTAATTTGAGCTTTCAATTATGAAAATTGGTTTTATTAATAACCTTTTAAACTAATTCAAAAAATATAAGTTTTAATAGAATCAGTTAATAATTAATTAATCAGTTCACGACATAAAAAGACCCAAACTATTATTTTCATTAAAACATTTAAATAATTTGTACCTTGTATTTATTTCACATTTTAACTTTCATTAATAAATATTTAATTTATTCCAGAAAATTTTAATTGAATACATTAATAATAATATAATGATAATAAATATTAATAATAAAATAAAGTTTAACATTGATTTAATTAAAACATTCAAATAATTTTCAATTTATATATTTGAAAAAATTTTTATTTTGAATCATTAATAACCTCTTATACTTAATTGCAGAAAAAATTTAAATATATGTCTATATAATGTTGAAAATTAAATTCAGGTAGTCATTTCACAATATCGCACACATTTAAAAAAATGATATAATTGTAATAAAATATCTAATTACATAACCCTAAAGTAAATAATAAATTCATGCTTCTTAACAGAAAACAATAAAAACTCAATCTTAATGCAATTTAATATTAAAAAAAAAATTATCAGCTAATATTTAAATAATCAGTTCAGAACATAAAAAGCATTGAATGATTATTTTCATTGAAGCATTCAAATAATTTTTACCTTATAGTTTTCTAAAAATTCAAATTAATAAGAACCTTTTAAATTAATTCTAAAAAAAAATTAAAACTATGTACATATAATTTTGAAAAGAGAATTCACTTATTTCACAACATCAGAAACATTTGGAAAATTATGTAACTGGAATAGGGTTATTCTAAATCTGAATAAATTTCTATTATACAAATTAAAGCCAATAATCAATTACATAACCTTAAAATAATTAATCAATTTATGTTACCTGATTAGGAAAAATTAAAATTTATTCTTTATGTAATTTAATACTGTGAAAAAACAATTCAGTCAATAATCAATTCATCAGTTCCCAATACAAAAAGCATTAAACAAATTTTTTCATTGAAACATTCAAATAATTTTTACTTCATATTTTTTTTTAACTTGAAGTTTCATTTCCTAAAATTTTATTTATTAATAACCTGTTATACTAATTTTCGAAAAAATGAAAATATATCTATATATAATATTTCAAATTAAATTCAGATACTCACTTCGCAACAGCAAAAACATTTTAAAAAATTATATAAATTTAATAGAAGTATGTTAAATAAAAAAATAAACTTTTATTATACAAATAGTAGACAATATTCAGTTATAGAATCTTAAGGTAAATAATCGATTTATGTTCAGCATAAAAAGCATTAAAAATTGTATTTCGATGAATTTATTTAATTAATGAACCTTAAAAATAATTTTAGAAAAAATTAACATACATGTACATATTAATCAATTATTCCACAACATGTAAAGCCATAAACAGTTATTTTCATTAAAACATTCAAATAACTTTTACTTTATGTTTTTCTTAAAAGTTGAAATAATAATAATAACATTTCAACTAATTTGATGAAAAAGTAAAATGTTATTATTCATTATTTTACAACATTACAAAAATGCACAAAAATGATATAATTGAATTTACCTTAAAGTGAGTAATCAGTTCTGTATTTAATTAAAAAAATTATAATATAATCTTTACGTAATTTAATATCGTGAAAAAAATTAATCAGCTAATAACAGATAAAATCAGTAAAATATTTATAAAATCTGTCAAATAATTGTGATATCTTTGAAATTTTTCTGAAATCTGTTGTGATATCTTTAAAAAAAAATTATGCTATCTTTCAAAAATGTTGTGAGATCTTTGAATTCTTAGTGAAATCTTTGAAATCTTACTGGAATTTCTGGGAAATCGTCGACATTTTTATTAAATTTTCTCAAATGTTTTTAAATCTTTTAATTCGTTGTGAAATCTTCTGAAATGTTTTAAAACCTCTGTAAAATCTTTTAAAATGTTTGTGAAATCTTTGAAATCTTTCTGAATCTTTTGCAAAGTCTGTAATATTTTTTTGAAATTTTTTGAAACCCTTTGATATATTTTGTATTCTTTCTGAAATCTCTAAAATATTTCGCGAAATGTTTCAAATCTTTGTGAAATCTTTTAAATATTTCTAAAACTTTTATGAAAGCTTTGAAATAATTATGAAATCTTTGAAAATCTTTTCAAATTCTTTAACATTTTTGAAATATTCTGAAATCTTTGGACATGTTTTAAAATATTTAAAAATTCTCTAAAATCTTTGAAGCGTTCGTTAAATATTTTGTGAAATGTTTCGAATTTTTATGAAATCCTTGAAATCTCTCTGAAATTTTTTGTGAAATCTTTAATTTTTTTGTGAAGTCATTTTTAATTTTTTTGTTTAATTTCTGCGAAATCTTGGTAATTTTTGTGAAATCTTTTGAAATATTCCTGAAATCTCTGAAACTTTTTTAAAATGTTTAAAATCTTTGTGAAATCTATAAAATATTAAAAAAATGTTTCGAATTTTTTGTGAAATCTTTTGAAATGTTTAAAAATATTTTTTTAACTTTTGCAAAATCGTCGAATTTCCAAAATTTTTGTGAAATCTGTGAAATGATTGTGCTTTCTTTAAAATCTCCCTGTAACCTTTTGTGAAATATGAAAAAATTACGTAATCTTTCAAAAATCTTGTGAAATATTTGTAAAAGATTTGAAATCCTTCTGAAACTTCTGCGAAATAGTTGAAATTTTTATCAAATTTTCTGAAATCTTTTCAAATCTTTTAACATATTTATTAAATGTTTTGAAATCTTTGAAATCGTTTTTAATGTTTGTGAAATCTTTTTGAAACCTTTGAAGTGGCTGTAAAATATTTTGTAAATTTTTGGAATTTTTATGAAATCCTGGAAATCTTTCTGAAATATTTTGTGAGATCATTGTGAAATTACAGAAATTCTTTTTTTTAATTTTAGCGAAATCTTAAAAGTTTTTGGGAAATCATCTGAAATCTCTGAAACCTTTGTAAAATGTTTAAAATCTTTATAAAATCTATGAAATATATTTATAATCTTCACAATTCGTTGGGAAATATTTTTAAATGTTTTAAAATATTCCTTGAACTTCTGCGAAATCTTAGCAGTTTTGATAAAATCTGTAAAAAATTTATAAAATCTGTGAAATCTCTGTGAAATATTTGTGAATCTTTAAAATGTTTATGAAATCTGGCAAATAATTGTGATATCTTTAAAATTTTTCTGAAATCTGTTGTGATATTTAAAAAAAAATTTACGCAATCTTTCAAAAATGTTGTGAGATCTTTAAATTCTTTGTGAAATCTTTGAAATCTTACTGAAATTTTTGCGAAATCGTTGACTTTTTTATTAAATGTTCTCAAATGTTTTTAAATTATTCAATTCTTTGTAAAATCTTTTGAAATGTTTTGAAATTTTTGTAAAATCTTTGAAATATTTCTGAAAACTTTTGTCAAATTTAAAAAAAAAATTTGCGTAATTTTTCAATCGTTGGAATTTTTGTTAAATTTTCTGATACTTCTTAAATCCTTCAACTGCCTGTGAAATTTTTGTGAAATTTTATAAAATCCTTTAAAATATTTTCAATTCTTTCTGAAATTTCTAAAATATTTCACGAAATTTTCAAATAATTGTAAAATCTTTGAAATATTTCTAAAACTTTTATTATATTTTTCAAATTATTGTGAAATCTTCTGAAATCTTTTTAAAATCCTTAACATTTGTGAAATATATGGGGATCTTTAAATTCTTTGTGAAACCTTTTGAAATGTTTTGAAGTGTTTTGAAATCTTTCTGAAACTTCTGCGAAATTTGCTAAATTTTTATGAGATCTTCTGAAGTCCTCTAAAATCTTTTTAATTCTTTCTGAAATCTCTAAGATATTTTGCGAAATGTTTTATATTTCTGAAATAATTTGAAATCTTTGAATTCTTTGTGAAAGCTTTCGAAGTGTTTTTAAATCTTTGAAATTATTGTGAAATCTTCTGAGATCCTTCAAAATTTTCTGAATTCTTTCTGAAATCTTTAAAATTTTTGTAAAATTGAATTACCTGTCGTCCACACAAGTTTTCAAATCTTGGTTTAACAAAGGACCAAGCACCCATATTTCGTGGTTCTTCCTGACACCAAACGAATGCTGCAAAAATGAAAATTAAATTTATAATTAGAAAATACTCGATCGAATCTAATCGAGTGATAAAATTCCAATTCCCCCTTTCCCTTTTACCATTTTCCCCTCTCCTCTTCAGCTTTAACCTTTTGCATTTCTCCTTTCCAATTTTTCTATTTTGCCTTTTCCTTTTGCCCGTTTCCCTTTTCCCCTTTCCCTTTACACCTTTTCCGCTTTTTAACTTTATCTCTTTCCCCCTTTTTCCATTTCCCCTTTTCCTTTTTCCATTCACCTTTTGCTCTCTTTCTATTCCCCTTTTCCCCTGTGCCTTTTCACTCTTTCCCTTCCATTTTCAATTTCTCCTTTTCACCTTTTTGCTTTTCCTGTTTTCCCCTTTCAAACTTCCCTTTTTTCTTTTCCTTTTGTTATTTTTCCTTTTCCTATCCCCTTTTTATTTCACCTAGTCCTCTTTGCCCATCCCCCTTTTACTCCACCCTTCCCTATTTTACCCTCTCCGCTCTCCCCTCTCGCCTTTTCCCTTCTCTCACTTCCCCTTTACTTTTCTCCCTTCTCTATTGCCCCTTCCGCTTCAACCTTTCTCATTTCTTCTTGCCCCTTTTTCCCTTTTTTTATATCCCTTTTTCTCTTTTTTCCTTTACCTTCCCCCCTTCCCCCCTTTCCCAATTCCCCATTTCCTCTTTTCCTTTTTTCCTTTCCCCTTTTACATTTCCCCATTTCCTTTTTCCCTTTTTTCACCTTTTCTCCTTTGCCCTTTCCTCTTTTCACTTGTTCCCTTTCGCTTTAATCTTTCCCTTTTCTCCTTTTCCTTTTTTTTTCGTTTCCCTTTTTCCTTCCCCTTTTCCTCTTACCCACATTTCACCATTTCCCCTTTTCCATGTCCCCCTGTCTTCTTTTTACGTTTCCCTTTCCTCTTTCCTTTTTCCGCACACTGTCTTTTTTGTTTTACGCAGTTCTTTCTGACTTCATACGAAAGCTGTAGAAATGAAAATGAAATTTGTATTAAGAAAATACTTAATTGAATTTGATATAGCGATACAATTCCAATTGCGATTTCCCCTTTACCATTTTCCCCTTTTGCTCTTTCTTCTTTCACTTTTCACCTTTCTCCCTTTCCCCCTTTACCTGTTTTCCCTATCCCTTTATTTGCCCTTTCCCCTTTTTCTATTTTCCTTTCCCCTTTATCCTTGTACCGTTTAACTTTTCTTCTTTCGCTTTAACCTGTCCAATTTCTCCTTTTTCCCTTTTTTTAAAAAAGTTTTCCCCTTTTCAATTTTCCCTTTATATTTTCTTTTTCAATTTTCCCTTTTCATATCCCCTTTTTTCATTTTTCTTTTTCTTTGCTTTTTTCTTCTGTTCCCTTTTCTTTTTTCCCTTTGACTCTCCCCTTTTTTCCCTTTCTCTAACCTAAAACTTTTCCCCTTCCGCTTTAACCTATCGCATTTCTCCTTTCCCATTTTTCTATTTCCCCTTTTTCCTTTTTCCCCCCTTTCCCCTTTCCCTTTGCACCTTTTTCCCTTTACACCTTTCTCTCTTTCTCCCTTCTCCCATTTCCCCTTTTCCCATTTACCTTTTGCTCTCTATTTCCCTTTCCCCTTTTCCCTTGTACCATTTCACTCTTTTCCTTCCCTTTCCGATTTCTCCTTTTCCCCTTTCCAACTTCCCCTTATCATTTTATTTGTCATTTTCCCTTTTTCTATCCTCTTTTTATTTTACCTATACCTTTATGCTTATTCCCTTTTTTGCGCCACCCTTTTCTCTTTTTCACGCTCCCCTTTCCCCTTTTCTCTTTCCCTCTTTTTTCCCTTTTTCATTTCTTCTTGACCCTTTTTCCCCTTTTTCTATTTCCCTTTTGGTCTTCACCCTTTCTCATTTCCCATTTCCTCTTTTCCTTTTTACCTTTCCCCTTTTCTTCTTTGCCCTTTTTTCTTGTAACTTATTCACTTCCGCTTTAAACTTTTATATTTCTCCTTTTTCTATTTTTCTGTTTCCCATTTTCCCTTCCCATTTTCCTTTTCCCCTTTTCTTCCTTTTTCTCCCTTTCCTTCTTCCTCAACTTTTACCATTTCCCCTTTCCACGTTTCCCTTGTCTTCATTCCCTCTTTCCCTTTTCCAAGCACTGTTTTTTTTTCTGCACAGTTCTTCCTAACTCCAGACGAAAGCTGTGAAAATAAAAATGAAATTTATATTTGGAAAATACTCGATCGAATCTGATATAGTGATACAATTGCAATCGCCCTTTCCTCTTTTCCCCTTCATCATTTTTCCCTTCTCCTGTTCACCTTTCCCCCTTTGCACCTTTCTCTCTTTCACCCTTTTTCCATTTCCCCTATCCCTTTCTTTTTCTTCTTTTCTATTTGCCTTTTCCCCTTTTTCTATTCTCCTTTCCCCCTTTCCCCTGTACCTGTTAACTTTTCCCCTTCCGCTTTTACCTTCCCAATTTCTCCTTTTCCCCTTTCTTCTTTTGAAGTTTTCCTCTTTTCAATTTTTCCTTTTCATTTCCTCTTGTGATTTCTCCTTTTTGGATCTCCTTCTCTTCTTTTGCTTACCTATTTTCTCCTGTTCTCTTTTCACTTTTTTCTTTGCCCATTCCCTTTTTTTCTTTTCCCATTCCCCTTTCTATAACCTTTACCTTTTACTCTGTTTCCATTCCCCCATCACCTTTTCCCTTTACCCCTTTTCCGATTTCCTTTCCTCATTTCCTGTTTCCTTTTCTCCTTTCATTGTCCTTTTTTTTCCTTTTCCTTTCCACTTTTCCCCTTTTTTCTTTTAAAGTTTTCCCTTTTCCGAATTTCTCTTTTAATTTCCTCTTGTCATTTCTTCTTTTTATATCCCTTTTTCTTATTTCTCTCTTTTCTTTTCTTCTATCCCCTTTTCACTTTTTCCTTTAATCCTTTTCCGATTCCCCTTCCTCATTTTCTCTTTCTCCTTTTCTTTTCCTCTTTTCTACTTTCCCTCTCTACTTTTTCCCTTCCTCTTTAACCTTTCCTATTTCTCCATTCTCTCTTTTCCCAATTTTTGCTTTTCCCGTTTCTCCGCTTGCTTGTTCTTTTGTCCATTTTACTTCCCCTTCCCCCCTTTTCCTATTTACCCTCCGTAATTTCCCCTTTTCCTCTTTTTATTTTCGCTTTTCCCCTGTCCTTTTCACCCTTTTTCCTTTTCCACATAATGTTTTTTTGTTTTACATGTTGTTTGGGTAAAACTCTCTACTGTACAAGTAAAGCAAAAGGGGAAAGGGAAATAGAAAAAGGGTAAAAGGTGAAGGTTATAGAAAGGGAAAATGGGAATGGAGAAAAGGGAAGAGGCAAAGGGAAAAGTGAAAAGTGAAAAGGGGACAGGAGAAAAGAGGAAAGGAAAAGAAGAAAAGGGAAATGGGCTTCGGCCACAAATAGATGATGACCTCAGCGTTACACATTTTTCGTGACGATTTTTCGCTGAACCCCCATGCTCAAAACATATTCATGTTAAAATGTCCAATCGGATAGTTGAAAAAACTTACTGCTCGCGTGTCGGTATTTTCCAATTTCTTCCAGTAATTCCATAACCGGATATGGACAAAGACTCTCAACTCTAATAATCGCAACATCATCAGCTCCTTGTATTTCCCTCTGTTGAACCAGATTATAATAATGTTTTCCGCTCACTAGTAACACCCTTCTGACATTTTCTTTTACAACTCTATCGTCACCTATTAGAAAAAATGGTTTATTTCTGCTACCGTCAGTTAATTCTTATAATTCTGGTTAATTTACTGTTCTTTTAATTTAGAGAAACAAGAAAAAATCTACCCCAGCCCGGGCTCGAACCCGGAGCTCTGTCTTCTTATGCCACCGTGGCGTAGCTGGTTAGCGCGCTGACTCGTGGAAAAAAAGAATTCCCGGTTCGATCCCGGTCCGAGGTAGATTTTTTTTGATAATTAAAAAATAAGAAAAGACCAGTAGATTAACAAAAATGAATTGCTAAATTAATTTACCTATTACAGTTTTAAACGAAGTCTCTGGTGCCATTTCTGAAATACTCGAAGTAGCCGAAGAGTGACGAAGCAAAACTTTAGGCGCTACAACAATCAGTGGTTTCCTAAAATCCCTGATCATCTGAAAATAAAATGGAATGCAATAAATGATCATATCTTTGATAAAATTAAAATTAAGTTAATTTTATTTTTTGGTTGAAAATTCAATAATTTCGTTAAACAATCTTTCTTTTTGATTGAGAATACTTTTCTGTTAAAAAATCGTGTTTTGAGTCTTTTGTGGTTAAATTCAACTGTTTTTAGTTTAAAATTCAAATATTTTTTGATTGTAATTTCCGTATTTTATTGAAAATCCACCTTTTGGGGTAGAATATTAATCTTCTTGGTACTAATTCATCTTTTTGGTTAAAAATCAATTTATATTATCTAAAATTGAACTATTATGTAGAAAATTCCTTAACAAATTAAAATATTTACTTAAATATCTGCAGTTTTTTCCCCTTGGAAGATTATCAAAAAAGATACAATTTGCATAACAAATGGAATATTTTAATTTTCTTTAAAGAATTAATTTGCAATTAAGAAAAACTAATTTTCAACCATAGAAATAAATTTTAAATCAAAAAGACGTAAATATCATTTGGTCATAAAAACTTATCCTTTTGGTTTAAAGCCATTCTTTGGTTGAAAATTATTTTTTCTTTGTTGAAAATTAATTTTCTAACTTAAAATTAACCTATTCATTTATTTTTCAAAATCTATTTTTTTCTTTGTAAAAGATTCATCATTTCAGTTAAAAATGCACTGCTACTAAAAATTTTGATGAATTAATCTTTTTTATAGAAATGTATTCTTCCTGATAAAAATTGATCTGATTGGTTGAAAATTTAACTATTTCGTTGATTTTTTTTTAAAATTAATATTTTTTTCAAACCCCAAATTAAAATATTTTATTTTTGATTGATAACACAGCCCCACAAAAAAAAAGTGCCATGCGCGACGGACTACATTAGTCATTCCTGAAGGATTTTGCGTCGCTGTATCCGAATTCGTGGTTGAAATGACCGTGTCACTTCTGGTTTTTAACATAACCTCAAAAAACATCGCTTTTTCGGTTATTTTTGCGAAAAATAATCCATAAAAAAAAAACTCGTGAACATTTTTCAATTTTGACTGCATATTCAGATTCCGCGGGAAAAATTACATAGAATATAGGT
>JAUELO010000244.1:680437-695909 GCA_032357855.1 Amphibolips quercusostensackenii | reverse complement strand
GTACGCCCTATATACCACTAGGTTTTTTCTATGGTGCGCATACATAAAATTTTTATTTAGCACAATAATTTTTTTCTTTTATTATCCCTCAAAAAAGAGTCGAGGGACGTCCATTATACTATTTTATAGCATCTCAGAATTAAGTTTTTGAAAATTTTAGTTTTTGTGGACAAAAACCTGGGGGAACTGAACCTGATTTACCACACGTTGAAGTACCTTTCAAATGGTCAATATTTTCTTTAAAAAATTTCTAATGTCAATATAATTCTAAGCGAAAATTAAAATGAAAATCAGGATTAAAATAATAATAATAATAAACTTAGTTAAAAATTTGATGGAAAACGCAGATTTTAAGATAAAAGGTGAATCAACCTGCCTTCAAAATTTCCTGTTTCTTTTGGTCGATGTCCATAAACACCAGTACCACTATTATAAAGTCTCTTTATCCTTTTCCCGGCAAACAAGTTTTTCCACTCATTTTTCCAACGAATCGTCTGCACAATTTTGTACATGACTACGGCACTGATATTCCTGCGTTTGAACTTTCCGTTCCCTCATTTGGTCTGATTCTCAATATCTTTCCCCTATCACACGAGCCTTATCTGTTTACTTGCAAAGCATCATTTTACATTATCTAATTCACTGGTCTGAGTAAGATACTAGACTATTATACGCGCGCGCATGTGCGCCAACTTTTGTTTCAATTTTTATTATTCACCCAATTTTGGCATAATTATTTATTTGTTTAAAGTTTTTTACGACTACAATTCCTGCTGAAATTAGATTCTGAAAGAATGTAAACATTTAAAGACTTATATAATTATATTAAGAGTTTTTTTAAAGAAGAAATAAACTTTTATCGTAGAAATAATAGACAATATTCAGTTACATAACCTTAAAGTAAATTATCAATTTATGTTACTCAAGAGAAAAATTAAAATTTAATCTTCATGTATTTTAATGTTACAAAAAATTTAATTAGTCCATTATTAATTAATTAGTTCACAACATTAAAAGCTTTAGGCAACGATTTTTATCAAAACATTGTAATAATTTTTACCTTGTACCATTTTTTTTTAACTTGAAATTTCTTTACTTAAATTAATATTGTGCAAAAAATTAGTCAATAATTAGTTAATGAACTTCAAAGGGAAATTAGTTAAATTAGTTAAGAAGGAACTTTCATTTCTGAAAATTTGATTTATTAATATCCTTTTTAACTAATTGCAGAAAATGTAAGTTTTAATAGAATCAGTTAATAATTAATTAATCAGTTCACAGCATAAAAAGCATTAAACAATTATTCTTATTGAAGCATTTAAATAAATTTTACATTATATATTTTTTTTATTTGACATTGCATTTCTATATATATTTTATTTTCTAATAGCCTATAAAACTAATTCGAAAATAAAATATATGTAGATATAATTTTGAAAATTGAATTCAGATAATCATTTCACAACATCGCAAACATTTTTTAAAAAATTATATAATTGTCATGAAAGTATTTTTAATCAAAAAATAAACTTTTATCATTCATATCATAGTCAATATTTAATAACTTAACCTTTAAGTAAAAAATAAATGTATGTTACCTAATTGAGAATAATTAAAATTCAACTTTGTTTTTTAATTTTTTGGAAAAAAATTAGACAGCTATTAATTAATCAGTTCACAAAATAGGATGCACTATACTATAATTTTCATTAGAGAAAATTTAAGTTTGAAAAGAATCAATTAATAATTAGTTAATTAGTTTACAACATAACAAGCATAAGACACTATTTTCATTGAAACATTCAAATAATTTCTACTTTATATTTTATTTTGAATTTAAAATTGCATTTTTGAAAACTTGAATTATTAATAACCTTTTATCGTAATTCCAAAAAAAAATAAAAACAATTTTGACATAAATTACATAATTGGAATAGAGGTATTTTAAATATGAATAAACTTTCGTTATACAAGTTATGTAGCCAATATTCAATTACATAACCTTCAACTGAATAATCAATTTTGTATACTAAATTAAGAGGAATTAAAATGAAAGCTTTATGTAATTTCATTTTGTGAACATTTTTGCTTTATTTTTTTTTAATTTAAAGTTCCATTTTTAGAAATTTGATTTATTAATTACCTTTTAATCTTATTTCATAAAATGTAAGTTTTAATAGAATTAGGTGATAATTAAATAATCAGTTCACTACATGAAAAGCATCAAACAATTATTTTCATTAAAAGATTTAAATAATGTTTAGGATATTTTTTTCATTTCAAATTCCATTTCTGTACATTTAATTGATTAATAACCTTCAAAACTTATTTTTTTTAAATAAAAACATTTATAAATGTATATTAATTAATCAGTTCACAACATAAATAGCAATTATTGAAAATTTCAAATAATTTTTACTTTTTATATATTTTTTTTTAATTTGAATTAGTTTTAAAGGTTACTTATGAATAAAATGTTTAGAAATGCAATTTCAAATTAAAAGAAAAACATAATGTAAAAATTATTTGAATGTCTTAATGAAAATAATTGTTTAATGCTTTTTATGCTGTGAACTGATTAATTAATTATTACCTGTTTCTATTATACTTAGATTTTCTAGAATTAGTTTAAAAGGTTACTAATAAATAAAATTTTCAAAAATGAAAGTTCCCTTTTAATTAATTTAACTAATTTACCTTTTTAGCTGATTAACTAATTATTGACTGATTGATTTTTTCACAATATTAAATTGAGTAAAAATTATATAATATATTTTTTTATTTAAAAACATAAGTTGATTATTCACTTGAATATAATTTGTATAATAAAAGTTTATTTTTATTTAAAATACCCTAATTACAATTATATAATTTTTTTACTGTGGATGAAGTTGTGAATTGAGTATCTGAATTTAATTTTTAAAATTATAAAATATTTAAATATGTTTTTATTTTTTCTAAAATTAGTATAAAACGTTTCTAATGAATCGAAATTTCAGAAATGAAAGTGAAAATTTAAAAAAAATTTAAAGTAAAAATAATTTGAATGTTTGGATAAAAATTATAGTTTAATGCTTTGTATGTTGTGAACAGACTAATTAATTTTTAGCTGATTAATTTTTTTAACAATATTAACTTACATAAAGATTTAATTTAAATATTTGTCTATTAAGTAACATAAATTGATTATTTATTTTAAGGTTATGTTATTTAATATGAGCTATAATTTGTATAATAAAAGTTTATTTATGCTTAAAATACCTCTATTCCTATTATGTAATTTTTTGTAAATTTTTGTTGTATGAAATTAGTTTGCATTCTGATTTCAAAATTATATGTATATATATTTTAATTTTTTATGAAATTATTTTAAAAGGTTATTAATAATTTAAATTTTCAGAAAAATATGAAGTAAAAATTATTTGAATGTTTTATATATTTTATATATTTTTAACAAAAATAGTTCAATTTTCACTTTACAAAAATCAATTTTTAACACAAGAAAAAAGAATTTTCAACAAAACACTGAAGTTCTCAACAGTTGAATTCTAAGCAAAAAAAAGTTACTTTTTAACCGAAACAGAATTATTTTCAAGCAGCTAGTTACTTTTTTAACAAAAATGGTTCACTTCCTACAAAAAAAAAATTTTAAACAAGAAGTATAACTTTTTAACAAAATTTTTGAAATTTCAATAAATTAATTCAATTTTGAACCAAATAATAAAATTTTAAACCATAAAAACTTGAATTTTTAACTTAATACATAAGTTTTTATCCAAATATTGGATTTTTTTACCAACAAGATCAATTTCAAGCCAAAAATGAAAAAGTTAAATTTTCAGTTTAAAAAATTAATTTTTAACCAAGAAAAAATCAAATTCTCAACCAAGTACTTAAATTCTTAAATAACATAGATTAATTCTCAACCATACAGTTGCATTTTCAACCAAAAAATTGATTTTCTATCAGGAAAGACGAATTTTCAACCAAATAAAAACATTTTTAGAAAAATAGTAAAATTTTTTACCAAAAAAGATTGATTTTCATCAAATTCCATAAATTTTCAACTAAATATTTTGAAAGATGGAAGTGATGGTAGTCTAGATTTTATTTGAATAATTTATAGTTTATATTTTTTTGTTTCTAAACATTTTTAATGTTTAGAAACAGTCGAATTTCAAACCTAAAAATAATATTTTTGAAAAAATTTAATTTACTACCAATCAGTTGAATTTTCAAGAAAATAGTTGAATTTTAGGTTTTAAAAAATAACTTTTAACCAAAAAATTAAAAAAGAATTTTTAACTAAAATTATAAATCGTGAACCAAAAAAATGAACTTCTAGGATAATAGTTTAAGTTTTAACTAAATAGTTAAATTTTCATTCTTAAAAGATAAATTTTCAACGAGAAAGGTAATACTTGATACTTTAACAAAAAAGATTTTGCAATTACCAAAAATACGAATTTCATATAAAATAGTAGATTTTTTTTAGATGAATTTTCAACCAAAAAAGATGAATTTTTAACTAAAAGCAATAAATTTTTAACCAAAAATGGAAGTTGAATTTGAAATTAATGAAATTAATTTTTTTTTAAACAAATGAATAACAAATCAATTAAATATTTAAGCAATAAAAGGAATGTTCATTTAATTAGTTTAACCTTCAATTGAGTTGTTAAATTTTTAACTAAAAACGGAATAGTTAAGTTTTCAGTTTAAAAATTGATTTTCAACAAAAAAAAATAAAAGAATTTACAACAAAATAATTAAATCTTCAAGTAAAAAAATAAGTGTTTAACAAAGTAGTTTAACTTTCAACCGATCAGTAAAATGTTCAATACAAAATTTAATGGTTGAATTTTCAGCTAAAAATTAAAAGCATTCTACCAGAAATGGAAATGTTAAATTTTCAGCTAAAAAAATTAATAAAAAAAAAATTTAACAAAATAATTCAATCTTAAAATAATTAAATAATTTTTAACAGAGCAGTCCAAGTTTCAACCAATTAGTAGAATTTTCAGTAAATAAAGATTAATTTTAAATAAAAAATTTAATAGTCGAGTTTCAAACTAAAAACGATTTCTTTTCAACAAAAAATGGAATAGTTGAACTTTTATGTTAAAAAATGAAGAGTTAAAAAATAAAGAGTTCACCAAAAAAATAAACAAATTCCTACAAATTAGTTAAATATTCAAGCAATAAAATTAATGTCTATTAAAATAGTTGAACATCAAGTAGTTGAATTATATAAGAGCAAAAAAATTGGTCGTTAATGAAAAATTAATTAGTTGAATTTTTAACTAAAAAATAAAAATTTTCAACCAGAAATATAATAGTTAAATTTTTAGTTAAAACAATTTAATTTTCAACAAAAAAAAAATTTTGAAAAAAATAGTTAAATCTTCAACCAATAAAATGAATGTTTAACGAAATAGGTTGAATTTAAACCAACTTAAATTTTTACCCGCAAATTGAAATTTTTAAATAAGAAAATCAATTTTTAACAAAGTAGTCCAAGTTTTAACCTTTTAGTACAATTTTCAGTAAAAAAAAGAATAATTTTCTAGGGAAAAAGATGCATTTTAAATGGAGAATTCAATAGTTGAATTTTTAACTAAAAACAATTAATTTTCAACAAAAAATCGAAAAGTTGAATTTTAAGTTCAAAAATAAGTATTTTAACAAAAAAATAAACAAATTCCCTCAAATTAGTTAAATATTCAAACAATAATATTAATGTTAATTAAAAAAGATAAATATCAAATAGTTTAATTTTATAACAAAAAATTAGTTGTTAATGAAAAATTCATCAGTTAAATTTTAAACTAGAAACTAAAAATTTTAACCAGATATGTAATAGTTAAATTTTTAATTAAATAAAATTAATTTTCAACAAAAAAAAACAAATTTCTAAAAAAATAGTTAAATTTTGAACCAATAAAATGGATGTTTTACAAAATATGTTAAATTTAAACCAAGTTTAATTTTCAACCAAAAGATGAATTTTTAATAAAAATTTAAATCTTAAAAAAAATTAATTTTTAACAATGCAGTCCAAATTTTAACCAATTAGTAAAATTGTCAATAAGAAGAAGAATCATTTTCAACGAAAAAAGATACATTTTCAATGACAAATTTAATAATTTAATTTGCAACTAAAAGCAATCAATTTTCAATCCAGAATGGAATAGTTACATTTTGAGTTAAAAAATAAATATTTTAACAAAAAACCGAATTTTCTACAAAACACTCAGATATTTAAACAATAAAATGAATTTTTATTACAGTAGTTAAACTATCAAATAAGTAGTTGAATTTTATAATAACAACAACAAAATTAATTATCGACGAAAAGTTTAACAGTTAAATTTTCAACAAAAAACTAAAAAATTTTAACCAGAAATGTAATAGATAGACTTTTAGTTAAAACAAATTCATTCTTAACAAAAAAAAACGGACTTAAAAAAAAAGTTAAATCTTCAACCAATAAAATGAGTGTTAAACAATTAAGTTTAAATTTCAACCAAGTAGGTGAATTTTCAACTAAGAAATATGAATTTTCTACCAAAAAATATAAATTTTCCACCAGAAAATATGAATTTTCAATTAAAAATTCAATAGTTAAATTTTAAACTGAAAATTATAAGTTTTCAATAAAAAACTGAATAATAACATTTTCAATAAAAAAATATAAATTTTCAAACAGAAAAACAAATTTTTCAAAAAAAAAATTAAATCTTAAACCAATAAAATGAATTCGTAACAAAGAATTTCAACTTTCAACCAAGTAGTTAAATTTTTAACTAAAGCAATAAATTTTAACCCAAAAATGGATTTGTTAAATTTTTAATTAAGAAAATTAAATTTTAACTAAAAAACAAATTAGAAATTAGAAATTTAATAATTGAATTTTCAACTAAAAATGAATAATTTTAAACCGAAAGTGGAAGTTACATTCTCAGTAAAAAAATTAATTTTAAGCCAAAAAAACGAATTTAAAAAAAAAATTAAATCTTAATCCAATAGAATGAATTTTTAACAAAGTACTTTAACTTTTAACCAAGTAGTTAAATTTTTAATGAAAAATATAATATTTGAATTTTTAACTAAAAACTATCAATTTTCAGCTGAAAATGTATTTATTAAATTTTTAATTAAGAAGATTAATTTTTAACTAAAAAACGAATTTTCAATTAAAAATTTAATAGTTGAATTTTTAACTAAAAATTATACATTTTTAACCAAAAACGGAAGTTATATTTTCAGTAGAAAAAAATTAATTTTCAACCAAAAAAAACGAATGTTCGAAAAAATATTTCAATCTCAAACCAAGAAAATTAATTTCAACAAAGTAGTTCATCTTTCAACTAAATAGTTAAACTTTTAATAAAAAATTTATTATTTGAACTTTTAACTATAAACGATCAATTTTCAGCTGGAAATGGGTTTATTAAATTTTCACTTAAAAATATAAATTTTAAAATAAAAAACGAATTTTTAGCACAATAGTTATATCTTCAACCAAACAGAATTTTTAACCAAAATAGATGAATTCTAGATTAAAGACATATTAGTACTCGGAAAGATAATATCTTTATTGCATCATACTAAAATTATTTCTCACAGCTTTTGCGAAGTCACAGTCACAATGATAAAAATCCACCCATCTTTTATTAAAAGAATAAATAAATTTTTGTAAAAGAGGATAAAATCAAAAATCGGATTGTAAAATGGCACGCTTGACATTTGTTCTCATAAAACTTCTAATTGTAAAATTATTCCTATAGAGTATTGTTGAGGCCATGTGGCACTTTCACGATTCCTACCTTACCGACATTTTTTTGCAGCAACTCACGTCTGTACTAATCGAGAAATCAAGTTAAAAATGTAGAAAATTATCTAAAGAGCACTGATGAACGTTTGGGTGGTCCTAAATTTTTGGAAATAGAAAAAAAAATTTCTAAAAATTTTTTTAAATTGAATTTTTTTGTATTTTTAAGAATTTTGGGGCCATACAAACGTTCCTTAGTGCCTTTTCATTAATTTCCTAAATTTTCAGCTCGAAATCTCAATTCGTGTAGATGAGTTGTTGCGAAGAAAAATGTCGGTAAGGTAGGAATCGTATAAGTATTAAATGGCCTTAAGCTGATCTTTATACTTTTCAGCTGAAATATTTAGATTTCTGGATAAGCAGATCCAACAAGGTCCTTTCCTCGATATCTAAATTTGTGAGTGATAATGTTGAACTTTGTGCCTCCTAAAGAAACAGGACAAGGTTGATCTGGTCGAGCCAGGAAGCAAACAGTGTAAAGAGACATTTCGAGTTCCGGAGAGGTTCCGATAAACATGGTCGTTACTGGTTTGTCGACTTCGTTAAATTTGGCATGGACCTTCAAAATTGCGGCTTTCTAAAATAAATAAATAATATTTAAATTAAAATTTTTTATCAACAGTGCCGGTTAAAAAAAAAGTTGTTTAGACTTTTAAAAAAATGCTCAAAATGTGCATTTGTTTATACAATTTGTGTATAACAATCGCATTTGTCAATAAATAGCACCATACTTTACTGAAGCATTATCAGCAAAACTAAAAAAGTAGGTTTAAAAAAAAAGTACCTCAAACACTGAAAAATCGCTCGAACTGAGCATTACTTTATGATATTTGTTTATAAGAATCGCATTTTTAAATAAATAGCAATATAGTTTACTGGAGCATTATTAGCAAAACTGAAAAAGTACCTCTAAAAAAAAGTACCTCAAACACGGAAAAATCGCTCAAACTGAGAATTTGTTTATGAAAATTGTTTATAACAGTCGCGTTTTTCATTAAATGGTAATATTGTTTGCTCAAGCATCATTAACAAACTACAAAAGTACGTTTAAAGAGAAGTACATACAAATATTAAAGATTGCTTAAACTGTGCATTTGTTTATACAATTTGTTCATAACAATAACATTTATCAGTAGATGGCAACATAGCTTACTGAAGTATCATTGACAGAACTAAAAAAAGTACGTTTAAAAAAAAAGTACCTAAAACACTAAAAAATCGCTCAAACTGAATAATTATTTATAAAATTTACTTATAAAAATGAAAATTATCATTGAATATCAATATAGTTTACTGATGTATTATTAGCAGGACTAAAAAAGTACGTTAAAAAAAAGTACTACAAACTTTGAAATTTTTTTATAACAATTATATTTGTCAGTAAACGGCAACGTAGTTTACTGAAGCATAATTAGGAGAACTAAAAAAGTACGCTTGAAAAAAGTACCTCAAACACTGCAAATCGCTTAAACTGAGCAATTGTTTATAAAATCTATTTATAAGAATTAAATTTTTCATTATATGCCAATATTGTTTACTGAAGTATCATTATCAGAATTAAAAAATTACATTTAAAAAAAAAGTATCTCAATCGCTAAAAAATCGCTCAAACTGAGCGATTGTCTATAAAAAAATTTTATAACAATTAAATTTTTTATTAAATGTCAATATATTTTACTGAAGTATCATAAAAAGATCTAGAAAAGTGCGTTAAAAAAAAGTAACAGAAATTCTTAGAAATCGCTCAAACTGTGCATTTGTTTATACAATTTGTTTATAAAAATATAATTTTGTATTAAATGGCAATATAGTTTACTAAAGCATCACTAGCAAATCTAAAAAGGTACGTTTAAAAAAAAGTACCTCAAACACTGAAAAATCGCTCAAACTGAGGAATTGTTAATAATAATAAATTTTAAACAATTAAATTTTTCATTGAATGCCAATATATTTTACTCAAGTATCACAAGCAGATCTAAAAAAGTACGTTTAAAAAAAAGTAACAAGAAGCTCTTAAAAATCGCTCAAACTGTCTATTTGTTCATACAATTTGCTTATAACAATTTGTCAGTAAATGGCAACATAATTTACTAAAGCATCATTAGCAGAACTAAAAAAGTACGTTTGAATCAAAAGTTCCTCGAACACTGAAAAATCACTCAAACTGAGCATTTGTTTATAAAATTTGTTTACAAAAATCACATTTTTTATTAAATAGTAACATAATTTATTGAAGCTCAATAAGCAAAACAAAAAAGTACGCAAAAAAAAAATAACAAAAATTTTAAAAATTGCTCAAACTGTGCATTTGTTTATACAAATTGTTTGTAACCATCACATTTGTCAGTAAATAGCAACATAGTTTACTGAAGCATCATTAGCAAAACTGAGAAAGTACTTTAAAAAAAAGTACTTCAAACACTAAAAAGTCTCTCAAACTAAGGAATTGTTTATTAAAATTTATTTATAAAAATAAAATTTTTCATTAAATGTCAATATATTTTACTTAAGGATGATTAGCAGATCTAAAAAAAGTACGTTTAAAAAAAAAAGCAACAGAAATTCTTAAAAATCGCTTAAACTGTGCATTTGCGTATACAATTTGTTTATAACAATGACATTTGTCAGTAAATGGCAATATAGATTACTGAAGCATCACTAGCAAAACTATAAAAGGACATTAAAAAAAAGTACCTCAAACACTAAAAAACCGCTCAAACTGAGCAATTGTTTATGAAATCTATTCATAACAATTAAATTTTTTATTGAATGGAAATATAGTTTACTGAAGTAGCATTATCAGAACTAAAAACGTACGTTTAAAAAAAAACGTACATCGAACACTAAAAAATCGCTCAAATTGAGCAATTGTTTTTAAAATTTTTTTATAACAATTAAATTTTTTATTAAATGTCAACATATTTTATTCATGTATTATTAGAAGATCTAAAAAATTACATTTAAAAAAAAGGTACAGAAACTCTCCAAAATCGCCTAAACTCTGCATTTTTTTCCACAATTTGTTTGTAACAATCACATTAGTCAGTAAATGGCAACATAGTTTACTAAAACATTATTAGTAGAACTAAAAAAGTACGTTAAAAAAACTTAAACCCTGAAAAATCGCTCAAACTGAGAATTTGCTTATGGAATTTATTTATATTTATATTTATTTATATTCATTTATATTTATTTATATTATTTATATTTATATTTAATATTATGGTAATATAGTTTACTAAAGCATCATTAGCAAATCTAGAAAGTCGCGTTTAAAAAAAAAATAAACAAAAATCTTAAAAATTGCTCAAACTGTGCATTTGTTTATACAATTTGTTTATAACAATTATATTTATCAGTGAATGGCAACATAATTTACTGAAGCATCATTGGCAGAACTAAAAAAGTACATTTAAAAAAAGAAGTACCTCGAACACTAAAAAATCGCTCAAACTGAGCATTTGTTTATGAAATTTGTTTATAACAATCACATTTTTCATTGAATGGCAATATAGTTTACTGAATCGTCATCAGCAAAACTAAAAAATACGTTTAAAAAAAGTAAGCAAAAAAATTATAAAATGCTTAAACTGTGCATTTGTTTATAAAATTTGTTTATAACAATCAAATTTGTCAGTAAACGACAACATAGTTTACTGAAGCATCATTAGCAGAACGAAAACAGTACGCTTAAAAAAAAGGACCTCAAACACTAAAAAATCGCTCACACTAAACATTAGTTGATGAAATTTGTTTATAACAATCACATTTTTCTTTGAATAGCAATATAGTTTATTAAATCATTTTTAGAAAAACTAAAAAAGTACGTTTTAAAAAAAGTAACCGAAACCCTTAAAAATTACAAAAAGTGTCCATTTGTTTATATAATTTGTTTATAACAATCACGGTCATGAAATGGCAAAATAATTTACTAAAGCATAACTGGCCAGTCGAGCAAAAAATGTTTTTAAAAAATTAACTTAAACACTTAAAAATTGCGCAAACTGTGCATTTGCTTATACAATTTGTTTATAACAATAAGAAATACATTAATTTTTAAGTTTATTTTTTAATGTTTGTATATAACTTTAAATTGTATTTGAAACAAACATCCTTTTATAAACATTCGGAACCATTCAAAAATCACCTACTATTGTTTATAAAAAAATTTTCATTAAATTTTACCATTTTTTCAACTTAATGTTTAAATGAGGTAATTTTTTTAATTCCTATAAAAAGAGCCTTAAAGGATCTCTAAAAAGTTCACCCAGCTTCAATTTCAAAAAAAACTTTGCAATAAATTCAAAATTGTAGCCGGAAATCGTATTTTGAACATTTTTTCGTCATTTTGCCAAAAACCCAATTTTAATAAAAAAAACTTTCTTTTGATAATTATTTATTTTTGAAGTTTATTTCTTTATTTCTTCTTAAGGTTATATAAACATAATTTTCCTAGGATTCTTGAAAATTCAGAAGCATTTGTAAAGATTTCAGATATGTTAACATTCCAACAAAAAAGTTAATTTTCAACCAAAAAATAATAATTTTTAACAAAATAGTTCAACTTTTAACCAGATATTTGAATATTAAACAAAAAAACGGTCTTCCTAATTGAAAATGTAATAGTTGATAATTCAACCAAAAAAAACTGTAATTCAAAATTTTTAATTTAATTTAAAATTCTTCATCTTCAAAAAGACGAATTTTCAAAAGAATACTTTAATTTTGAATCAAAAAAGAATAATTTTCAACCAAACAGTGGCATTAAAAAAAAAGATTAAATTAAAAAATTTTCTGAAAATCTGTCAAGCTTTTTTGACATTTTAAAACCTCTTTTAATATTTTTTAAGATCTTTGAAAATTAATTTTTAAAAATCAAAAAAATTTAAAATTTTCACAGGAATCGTAAAAAATGTTTTTTTTTATTTATCTTGATACCTTTTGAAATCCTTAAAAAGTTTTTAAAAATTTTATTCCGAAATTTTCCTAAAATTGATGAAAAATTTTGCAATTAAAAAAATTGCCCTAAAATTTTCAAAATTATTTTTTTGTAATTCTTAGCAATCATTTAAAATGTTATGTTTCAAAGTGAAAAATAATTTGAAATTATTCCAGGAATTTTAAAAGAATTTGTTATTGTCATGAAACCTTTCTAAATTCTTCAAAAGCTTTGTTTTCAGAATCTTCAAAAATCTACACTTTGTTTCCAATTTTTTTAAATCTTCTTAAGATTTAAATTATTAAAAAATTTTTTTTTTAAATTCTAAAACTTCTTAATATCTTTTAAAATGAATCAATTTTATCCTAAATTTGTTTAAATTCAGCAAAATAAAAAAAATGTATATCTTTTAAACTTTAAATAATCTTTTAAAATAAAAATTAAATGATTCAAATTAAAAAATTTCCCCGAAATCTTATTGTAGATACCAGTAATTTTTTTGTGACATGTCCTGAAATTTTTTTTTAAGATAATCGAATTTTATATCCATGATTTCATTTTTCCCTTAAAAAATAATTTACATTCAAAATGATCTCTTTTATCAATAATGTTTAGAAACAATCAGATTTATGAAAATCGATAAATGAAAATTCGAGAGAAAATTATTTCTGTTTGCCTTTAAACGTCTATACGGGACATTTGTTCATGTAACATGTACTAATAAAATAAGCAATTAATGTTAAATAAAAATTGTTATTACTTAACAAATTTGGTAACATAATTTGAAGAAATTTAATCAAAAATAAATAGAAAATTTTTTTCTCAAACCGGCACTGATCTTCACTATCTTTAAAGGAAATATTTGTATGATGAATAAACTCACATCTCCAAGATCAACTTTCTTGATATACCCTAGATAGTCAGCCCTCCTCTTCAATTCCTCAGCATTGAAATAAATCCAATTATGAAGTCCAGAAACTTCTGTTCCCAATTTCAGTTCCGTCATGAAGACATGCTCGAATCCACTGCTACCAATTTTTCCCTCACCTCGCGAGAAAAGGTTGAACCACATCCTTCTGAGTAGATCCTTGTACTCGTAATAGTCCTTTCTGACAAGACCTTTATCTGCCAGGAACCTCATCGCATAGGACATGACATTTGTGCTCAAAAAAGTGTCCACCAGAATACTTTCTTCTTGACGTTGTGCTGGACTAATATATTCATTGGTTCTGGTGTCCAGTTGGTAATTATCGTAGATGGCAAGTACTTTTTGAATCGTTGGGATTTGGAGAGCTTCGGGCTTCACGCTGAAAAGCCTGGAAAATTTTGAGATTTATTAAAGCACCTTGCTTAAACTGGTTTAAATTATCCTAATTTTAAAACGTACGGTTGAGGTGCTTCATCAACAGGACTGTTTCCTGAAGTTTGTTTTTG
This sequence comes from Amphibolips quercusostensackenii, assembly GCA_032357855.1. Classification (NCBI taxonomy): domain Eukaryota; kingdom Metazoa; phylum Arthropoda; class Insecta; order Hymenoptera; family Cynipidae; genus Amphibolips; species Amphibolips quercusostensackenii. The sequence goes on along the minus strand of JAUELO010000244.1, from coordinate 681,702 downwards.
AAGATTCAAAGTGATGTGCTTCATGGCATTGTTTGTATCTTTGATAAAGAGAGCCTCAGACAATTTTTCCAGATCTTCATTGGTGACTGTGTTGCCTTTGCTGAATGTAGGATTGGCCGAGAATTGCTGACCGTTTGTTGCAGCTCCAGCAGCTGCACCAGCGGCTGCACCAGCAACTGCACCAGCAGCAAGAGTTCCTGTTGAAATTTTAGGTTTTCCTGGCTGTGGAGGCGTTTGGGTTCTTCCTGTTAAAAAAAGATCGGAAATTAAGATGTAACAAATCTTTACATAAAGTTTATTATTAACTCACCTGGTTGAACCTGGCCAGTTTGGCCTAAACTGGAATTTGGATGACCCTGTTTAGGTCCTGGAGTAGGGGAACTAGGTCTGCTGCCACCAGCGGCAATTTCTGCGAATGTTTTACCACCTGTTGGAGACTGACTTCCACTAGATGGTGTTCCAATACTTCCTGATCCAGAAGATGGTGAAGGAAGTTTTGGGAAATTCTGCTGACTTCCTGGATTAGTTGGACTTGCTGGTTTTGAAGGTTGAGAAGGATATCCTAAAGATCCTGGTCCTGGAGACGGTATTGGCTGACCCAGTGTTCCTGGTCTTGGGGTTTGAGAAGGAGAACTTAAAGATCCTGGTCCCGAAGAAGGAGTTTGTTGACCTGGTGTTCCTGGTTTTTGAGGTTGAGAAGGATATCCTAAAGATCCTGGTCCTGCAGAAGGAACTTGCTGGCCAGTTGCTGGTTTTGGAGATGATGGTGGAGTTCCTGATCTTGGCGTTCCTAATTTTCAAGAAAAACATACATTATCTATATTTTTTTGCATTTTCGAGACAAGTATCACCTAGCATTAAAAAATGTTTCCTTTACGAATATTTTTCTTCTTAAATTACTATACCTGAAGCCGGTAACTGGCTAGGACTTCCGGGAACTGGACTACCTGCAATTATGTTTATTACACGTTATTATCTCATCAATATACCCATGTATACTACAATTTTTTTTACTTTGGATTTATCTTTTGCTTACCAGGGCGAGGTTGTTGACCAGGGCGAGGTTGTTGACCAGGAGAAACAGCAGGGCCTTCACTTGGAACCTTCGGTGGTTGTCTTCCTTCACTAGCACCAGTCAAATCAATAGCCCAGTCTCTGTATCCATTACTTGGTTTGGGTTTTGGTAGATCCAAACCCACCTCAGTTCCTGGATTAGGTCTCTGCGGTCTAGCATTGTCTCTGATATTTCCTCCAGTGGTTCCAAC
>JAUELO010000244.1:656458-669338 GCA_032357855.1 Amphibolips quercusostensackenii | reverse complement strand
GAATCTTATTTTCAGCCATTTTTATTATTCAGAAATTTTCTAATTTGCGAATTTTACAGTTTAAAGAATTTTATTTTTTGGAAATTTTCCAATGCGGGAATTTCACAGTTTAGGGATTTTCATTATTCGGGAATTTCATTATTCAGGAATTTTCCAATTCGGGAATTTCACAGTTTAAAGAATTTTATTTTTAGAGTGTTTTATTATTTAGAAATTTTCCAATTCGGGAATTTCACAGTTTGGGAAATTTTATATTTTTGTTATTTTTTAGTCGTCGTTTTAAGTTTGTGAATTTTATAATTCTGCAATTTCTGTCGGCAATTTTATAGTTACGGAATTCTTTAATTCCAGAGTTTTGATGTGTCAGGAATTTCATTTTCAGGATTTTTCAATTTTTTTACGAACATTTGCTTGTGTCAAGAATTTTATTAGACGAGTGCAAAAACTTTTTGCTTGAAAATGCTTGAGGCTCACCGCTCAAAATTAAAAAGAAAAGTTTTAAATGGTTTTTATTACTTTAAAAAAAAAACTGTTTTCCCAAATTTCTTGATAAAGTTTTTGATAATTAAAATAGCACTTTATGTTTTATTAAATAATATATATTGAAACAAAAATTTTATAAAATTTATTTTGTAAATCATAATCTTACGATCCTACTTATGAATAATAATGATTGTTTAATAACATCGTCAATTCTTTACCTATTTTATAATCAAAGTTTTACATTTATAAGTCATTAAAATAAATATCAAGAAAATTAAGTATTTTTCATTAATGTAAAATAAACAGAAGCCCATAAAAATAACATAATCAAAAGGACAGCCATAATTTTTGAACGAAAACTGTCCCATCCTATTAAAATGAATCTTTGTCTCCTTCTTTCTGGTGGAGCTGCTGACTGAAAAAAATTATTAAATTTATAAATAATAATCTAATTTTTTTAACAAATAATTTTTTTCTGTGTTTTTTAATTATTTTTTTTTATAAAACCTCATCATCTGACTCTCCGACGATGAGGGTCTCAGTACTGGGCAGACGATTCATTTGCATTCCTCTTTCTTGAGTTTTAGGCAAGTTTTTATCTTTAGATAAAAAAAGCTTTAAATTTTTTGGATCAACGGGCGAATCAGATTTTTCTTGATTCTTCTCAATTTTTTGTTGAGCCTCGAAACGGTCCTCCTTTTTTTCTGGGTTGACTGGAACACCAGTCTTCTGAACTCCCCCTATGAATTAATAATATTTTAACATTTAAAAAGTTTTTCAAATAAATATTATCAATCGTGTGATATGAAAAAAATCAGTAATGGCTTATTTCTCCAAGGATAGTTAAAAAAAATTAAATAAATAAATAAATAAAATAATAATAGTAAATCAATATTCATTTGTTAATGGAATAGTTAAATTTTTATTTAGAAATGTGGTCAACAAAAAACGGATTTTTAACAAAATAGTTAAGTTTATAATTTTATGAATTTAATAATGTAATAATAAAGTGAACTTGAGGGATTAATTATTTCTTAAGATTCAATTTTAACAAAATACATGAATTTGTGAACAAATTTTGCATTTTTAAAGAAAATTTAAATCTAATATTTGAATTTTTAGTCAAATGGTTGAATTTTCACTTAAAATTAATAACTTAAAAGAAAAATTAATTCATAAATAGACTAAACAGTTTTTCTTGAAAATAAAAAATTTTTATTCTTTTTTTTTTGACGAATTAAGAAAAAACATTTGAATTGGGTGAATTTTGAAGAATTAAAAAATATATATATACATATAAATGTAAATTAATTGCAACAAATATTTCAAAATCACTTCAAAACTTTGAAATTCTCTGAAATGACCCACTTTTTGGGAATATATTTTTTCAATTACATTCAAATATTATAAAATCGCGTGAAATTATATTAAATCTAATGATATTTTTTTTTGATGTTTTTTTTTTTAAATCTGGAAATTCTATTAAAATAAGAACTTTGAAAAATCCATAAAATCATAAAAAATATTTGAAAACCTTCTAGGTCTTGTAAAATTTTCTACATTTTCAGCAATTCTATTATATTCTTTCTAACAGCATGGAAATTTGTTCAAATATCTTAAAATTATTTAAATCCTTGGAAATTAATAAGATATTCTAATATTTTTAACCCTTTGAAAATGCTTTAAATTATTAAAAAAAAAACTTCACTAAAATATTTCAGGTTTTTTTAAATCTTTTGCAATCCCTTAAAAAATTTTACAGTTTCAAAATGGCTTGTAATAATTTAAAATGCCTTAAAATATTTCAACTACTTTAAAACCTTCTGTAAGTTTTAAAAATTCTTGACACTTTTTTGACATTTAAAAAAATACCCTGAAATCACATTTTCCGAAATTTCATTAAATCCCTTGGAAATTTGGAAAGCTGTTGAAAATTCCTTAAATATTTAAAAATAGCTTTAAATATTAAAATTTTCAAAAATCTTTAGAAATAGCTTGGAAATTTTTTTGAAATCATTAAAATCCTAAAAATATGATAAAATTCCTTAGAATGTTTAAAAATATTCTAAAGCTATCCTAAAACTGTAAATATTTTTCAAAATATTTTAAAATTTCTTAAATTTGAAAAGCTTAAAAATTCCTTGAAATCAATTCCAAATTTTTTTGGAATGTCTTGAAATAGACTACAATATTTAAAATCCTCTGAAATCTTTTTAAATCCCTGGATATTTTTTAAAGGTCTGAAAAATTCCTTGAAATTAAAAAAATACACTAACATATATGAAATCCTTTGAAATCTTTTAAAATCCGTTGATACTTTTTAAAGACTTCTGAAAGCTCTTAAAAGTTACTTGAAATTTAAAAAAATACCTTATATTCTCTAAAATATCCTAAAATTTTAAATATCCTTTAAAATCCTCTCATATTATTGAAATATATTAAAAATTTTTTCGATTTATTTAAATTACCCGAAAATATTTCAAATCCTTTGAAATCTTTTGAAATTTTTTGATACTTTTTAAAAGTCTTGAAAATTCCTTGGAATTTGTAAAAACACCCTAAAACATTTGGAATCCTTCAAAATCTTTTTAAATTTTTTAAAACTGTTTAAAGATCTGGAAAATTCCTTGGAATTTTTTCAAATGCCCTATAATATTTAAAACACCTTAAAATTTTGAAAATCCTCTAAAATCCCTTCTTATTTTTAAGATATATTTTAAATTCCTTACATTTTTTCAAATTGCCCAAAAATATTGCAAATCCTTAAAAATCTTTTAAAATCTCTTAGTAATTCTACAAGTCTTAAAAATTCCTTATAATTTTTTAAAATACCCTAAAATATTTGAAATCCATTGATACTTTTTAAGGGTTTTGAAAATTTTTTGGAATTTTAAAAAATCTTGTAAAACTTTTTAAAACTCATGATGATTGCTTGGAATTTTAAAAATTACCTGAAAATCTTTAAAACATCCTAAAATTTTAAATATCCTTTAAAATCCTTTCATATTATTGAAATATATTAAAAATTTCTTCGATTCTTTTAAATGACCCGAAAATATTTCAAATCCTTTGAAATCTTTTGAAATCCGTTTATACTTTTTAAAAGTCTTGAAAGTTCCTTTGAATTTGTGAAAATACCCTAAAACATTTTGAATCCTTCAAAATCTTTTTAAATGTTTTGAAACTTTTTAAAGATTTGGAAAATTCCTTGGAATTTTTTCAAATGCCCTAAACTATTAAAAATACCTTAAAATTTTGAAAATCCTTTAAAGTCCCTCCTTATTATTGCAATATATTTAAAATTTGTTCGATTTTTCTAAATTAATTTTCTAATTAATTACTTGGAATTTTGAAAATTACCTTAAAATCTTTAAAATATCCTAAAATTTTAAATATCCATTGAAATCCCCTCATATTATTTAAATATATTAAAAATTTCTTCGATTCTTTTAAATCACCCGAAAATATTTCAAATCCTTTAAAATCTTTTGACATCCGTTGATACTTTTGAAAAGTCTTGAATATTGCTTGGAATTTGTAAAAATACCCTAAAATATTTCAAATTCTCCAAAATCTTTTGAATTTTTTTGAAACTTTTTAAGGATCTGGAAAATTTCTTGGAATTTTTTTTAAATGCCCTAAAATATTTAAAATACCTTAAAATTTTAAGAATTCCTTCTTATTATTAAATTATATTAAAAATTTTTTCGATTTTTTTAGAATACTCGAAAATATTGCAAATCCTTTAAAACCTTTTTGAAATCCCTTGATAATTTAAAAAGTCTTGGAAATTCCTTATAATTTTTCAAAATACCCTAAAGTATTTAAAATCTATTGATACTTTTTAAGGGTATTGAAAATATTTTAGAATTTTTATAAATCTATTAAGACTTTTTACAGCTTATGATAATTGCTCGGAATTTTAAAAAATACCTTAAAATCTCTAAAATATCGGAAAGTGTTCAATATCCTTTAAAATTCCTTCCAATTATTGAAATCTATTAACAATGTTTTGAAACTTTTGAATTACCCTAAAATATATAAAATTTTTCAAAATCTTTTTAAATCTATTGAAACTTATTGAAGCGCTTGAAAATTCCACGGATTTTTTAAAAATGCCCTAATATATTGAAAATCCTTTGAAATCTTTTGAAATCCTTTGATACTTTTAAAGGTCTTGAAAATTCTTTGGACTTTTTAATAATGCCTTAAAACTGTTTTAAGTTCTTGGTAATGCCTTGAAATTTTTGAGAATACCCTAAAATATTTAAAATCTTGTAAGATCTTTTAAAATCGCTGATACTTTTTAAAGACTTTCAAAACCTCTTAAAAATTCCCTAAAATTAGAGAAAAAACTTCAAAATCTTCAAAATATCCTCAAATTTCCAACATTCTTTAAAAATCTTTCAATGATTTAAATCTTCAAAAAATTTCTTCGATTTTTTTTAATTACCCTAAAATATTGCAAATCCATTAAAAGATTTGAGATCCCTTAATATTTTGTAAAAGTCTTTAAAATTCACTGGAATTTTTTAAAATAAAAAATAAAAAATTTTTAATTTTTTTAAAATCCCTTTAAACTTTTTAAAGGTCCTGAAAATTCCTTGCAGCCTTTAAGAATACACTAAAATTTTTTAACTTTTTTGAAATCGCTTTAAATTATTAAAATCGATTATTTCGAAAATCTTTAAAATCATTGAAATCCATCGAAATTCCACAGAAAATTTTGAAATCTCTTGAAAATTCGTTGAAATTTGAAAAAATACCTTGTAATCTTTTGAATCCATTAAAATATCTTAAAGCTTTTAAAACTTTTCAAAATTCCTTGGAATTTTTAAAATACCCTAAATTTTGAAAATCCCTTAAAATCCCTTTTAATTCTTAAAATATATTTTTAACATCCTTGGAATCTTTTAAATTACCCTGAAATATTGCAAATCCTTTAGAATAACTTAAAAATATTTAAAGGTTTTGAAACTTGGAATCTTCAAAAATCCCTTAAAACTTTTAAAAGCTCTGAAAAATTCCTTGCAATTTTTGAAAATACTTTAAAATCTTCAAAATATCGTAAAATTTTTAATATAATTTAAAATGTCTTAATTCCAATTATTGATATTTATTAACAGTTTCTTCAAATTTTTAAATTTTCCTAAAATATTTTAAACCCTTTGAATTCTTTGGAATCCCTTAATACTTTTTAAAGCTCTTACAAATTCTTTAGAATTTTTAAAAATACCCTAATATATAAAAAATCCTTTAAAATCTTTTAAAATCCCCTGATTTTCTTTAGAGATCTTGAAAATTCCTTGGAATTTTTAAAAATCCCTTAAAACTTTCAAAAGCTCTTGAAAATTCCTTGTAATTTTAAAAAATAACCTTAAAAATTGTTATTCATTCAGAATCCAAACTTTTTAAAGGTCTTGAATATTCCTTAGCATTTTTAAAAATACCTCAAAATCTTTAAAATACCGTAAAATTTCCAATATACCTTAAAATCCCGTAATTCCAATTATATAAATTGATTAACAATTTCTTCGAATTTTTAAATTAACCTAAAATATTTTAAACCCTTCGAAATCTCTTGAAATCTTTTGAAATCCCTTGATACTTTTTTAAGCTCTTAAAAATTCCTTAGAATTTTTTAAACTACCCTTATATATTGAAAATGCTTTGAAATCCGTTGATTTTTTTAAAGGTCTTGAAAATTCCATGGAATTTTTCAAAATACCTTGAAATATTTATGGTTCATTAAAATTATTAGAAATACCTCGAGACTTTTAAAAGGTCTTGAAAATTCCTTAGAATTTTCAAAAATCCTTTAAAACTTTTAAAAGCTCTTGAGAATTCCTTGTAATTTTTAAAAATAACCTTAAAAAATTGATATCCATATAAAATCCAAAATTTGTAAAGGTCTTGAAAATTCTTTGCAATTTTTGAAAATACCTTAAAATCTTTAAAATACCGTGAAATATTCAATATACTTTGAAATCCCTTAATTCCAATTCTTGAAATCTTTTAACAATTTCTGCAATTTTTAAGTTAACCTAAAATATTTGAAACCCTTTGAATTCTTTTAAAATCCCTTGATTCTCTTTGAAGCTCTTAAAAATTCCTTAGAATTTTCAGAAATACCGTAATACATTAAAAATTCTTTGAAATTTTTGGAGAATCGTTGATTTTTTTTAAAGTTCTTAAAGATTCCTTATAATTTTTAAAAATAACCTAAAAAAATTCAATCTGTTTAAAATTGAAACTTTTTAAAGCTCTTAAGAATTCCTTGGAATTACAAAAATACCCTAATATATTGAAAATCCTTTAAAATCTTTTGAAATCCGTTGATGTATTTTAAAGGTCTTGAAAATTCATTGGAATTTTTAAAAATCCCCTAAAACTTTTGAAAGCTTTCGAAAATTCCTTATAATTTTTAAAAATAATCTAAAAAAATTTTAATCAATTTAAATTCCAAACTTTTTAAAAGTCTTGAAAATTCCTTGAAATTTTTAAAAATACTTTAAAATCCTTAAAATACCGTAAATTGTTCAATATACTTTAAATCTATTAAAAATATTTTCGAATCTTTTAAACTACCCTAAAATAATCAAAACTTTGAATTTTTTTTAAATCCCTTGACACTTTTTAAAGCTCTTAGAAATTCCTTTGAATTAAAAAAAACCCTGATATATTAAAAATCCTTTGAAATCTTTTGAAATCCGTTGATTTTTTCAAAGGTCTTGAAAATTTCTTAGAATTTTTAAAAATACCTCAAAATATTTATGATTCAATGAAATTATTCAAAATTTCTTCAGACTTTTAAAAGATCTTGAAATTTCCTAGTAATTTTTTTAAATGATTTAAAAAAATTGATATCCATTTAAAATCCAAACTTTTCCAAGGTCTTGAAAATTCATATTGCAATTTTTAAAGATACCGTAAAATCTTTAAAATACCGTAAAATTTCCAATATCCTTTGAAATCCCTTATTTCAAATTTTCGAAATCTATTAAAAATTTCTTCGAATTTTTAAATTACCCTGAAATATTTTTAACACTTTAAATTCTTTAGAAGTCCTTTGATACTTTTTAAAGCTTTAAAAAATTTCTTAGAATTGTTAAAAATACCCTAAAATATTGAAAGTCCTTTGAATCTTTTGAAATCCGTTGATTTATTTTAAAGGTTTTGAAAGTTCCTTGAAATTTTCAAAAATTTCTTTAAACTTTTAAAGGCTTTTGAAAATTCCTTGTAATTTTGAAAAATAATCTAACAAAATTTTAATCCATTTAAAATCCAAACTTTTTGAAGCTCTTAAAAATTCCTTGGAATTTTTTCAAATACACTGATATAATAAAAATCCTTTGAAATCTTTTTAAATCCGTTGATTTTTTTAAAGGTCTTGAAAATTCCTTGGAATTTCTAAAAATCCCTCAAAACTTTCAAAAGCTCTTGAAAATTTCTTATAATTTTTAAAAATGACCTAAAAAAATTTTAATCCATTTAAAATACAAACTTTTTAAAGCTCCTAAAAATTCCTTGGATTTTTTAAAAATACTGTAATATGTTAAAAATCCTTGAAAATCTTTTGAAATCCTTGGATTTTCCTTAAAGGTCTTGAAAATTCCTTGGAATTTTCAAAATCCCCTTAAAACTTTTAAAAGCTCTTGAAAATTCCTTATAATTTTTAAAAATAACCTAACAAAATTTTAATCCATTTAAAATTCAAACTTTTTAAAGCTCTTAAAAATTCCTTGGAATTTTTAAAAATACCCTAATACATTGAAAATCCTTTGAAATCTTTTGAAATCCGTTTATTTTTTTTAAAGGTCTTCGAAATTCCCTATCATTTTTAAAAATACCTTACAATCTTCAAAATACCGTAAAATTTCCAATATACTTTAAAATCCCTTAGTTCCAATTATTGAAATCTATTAACAACTTCTTCAAATATTTAAATTACTCTAAAATATTCTAAACCCTTTGAATTATTTTGAAATCCCTTGATACTTTTTAAAGCTCCTAAAAAATTCCTTGGAATTTTTCAAAATACCCTAATATATTGAAAACACTTTGAAATCCGTTGATTTTTTCAAAGGTTTTGAAAATTCATTGGAATTTTTCAAAATACCTTAAAATATTTATGATTTATTTAAATTATTTAAAATTACTTGAGACCTCTCAAAGGTTTTGAAAATTACTTGGAATTTTTAAAAATCCCTTTAAACTTTCAAAAGCTCTTGAAAATTTCTTGAAATTTTTAAAAATAACCTAAAAAAAATTTAATCCATTTAAAATCCAAACTTTTTAAAGCTCTTAAAAATTACTTGGATTTTTAAAAAATACTCTAATATGTTGAAAATCCTTAAAAATCTTTTAAAATCCGTTGATTTTTTCCAAAGGTCTTAAAAATTCCTTGGGATTTTTAAAAATCCCTTGAGACTTTTCAAAGCTCTTGAAAATTCCTTGTAATTTAAAAAAATAACCTAAAAAAATTGATATCCATTTCAAATACAAACTTCTTAAAGGTCTTGGAAATTCCTTAAAATTTTTAAAAATACCTCAAAATCTTTAAAATCCCGTAAAATTTTCAATATCCTTTGAAATCCCTTATTTCAAATTTTCGAAATCTATTAAAAATTTCTTAGAATTTTTAAATTACCCTAAAATATTTTTAACACTTAAAATTCTTTTAGAATTTCTTGATACTTTTTAAATCCCTTGAAAATTCTACGGAATTTTTTTAAATACCTTAAAATTCTGGAAATTCTTTAAAATCCCTTCATATTATTGAAATATATTAAAAAATTCCTATAAATCTTTTAAGTTAACCTAAAATTTCATAAATTATATAAAATATTTTAAAATCCCTTGAGTTTTTTGAAAGGTCTTGAAGATTTTTTAGAATTTTCAAAAATCCCTTGAAACTTTTTAAAACTCTTGAAAATTCCTTGTAATTTTTAAAAATAACCTAAAAAAATTTGAATCCATTTAAATCTAAATTTTTTACAGGCCTTGAAAATTCCTTTGAATTTTCAAAAATACCTTAAAATATTTAAAATACCGTAAAATGTTCAATATTCTTTGAAATCCCTAACAATTATTAAAACCTATAAGCAATTTCTTCAAATTTTTAAATTACCATAAAATATTTTAAACCTTTTAAATTCTTTTTTAAAGGTCTTTAAACTTCCTTGGAATTTTAAAAAATCCCTTAAAACTTTTTAAAGCTGTTGAAAATTCCTTGTAATTTTTGAAAATAACCTAAAAAAATTGATATCTGTTTGAAATCCGAACTTTTTAAAGGTCTTGAAAATTTCTTGCGATTTTTAAAAATACCTTAAAATCTTTAAAATACCGTAAAATGTTTAATATCCTTTAAAATTTCTTACAATCATTAAAATATATTAACATTTTTTTTTAATCCTTCAAACCGTCCTAAAATACTTAAAACTCTTTGAATTCTTCTGAAATCCCTTGATACTTTAAAAGCTCTTCAAAATTCCTTGGAATTTTTAAACATACCCTGAAATATTAAAAATCCTTTAAAATCTTTTGAAATCCGTTTATTTTTTTTATGGTCTTGAAAATTCATTGGAATTTTTAAAGATACCTTAAAATATTTATGATTTATTGAAATTATTCGAAATTCCTTGAGACTTCAAGAAGATCTTCAAAATCCCTGGGAATTTTATTAAATCCCTTAAAACTGTTATGAGCTCTAGGAAATTCCTTGAAATTTGTCAAAATAACCTAAAAAAAATTTTAATTTACTTGAACTCCAAACTTTTTAAATGTCTTAAAAATTCCTTGGAATTTTTAAAAATGCCCTAAAATATTAAAAATCCTTTGAAATCGTTTAAAATCCCTTGATAATTTTTTTTGGCCTTAAAAATTTCATGAAATTGTTCAAAATACCCTTAAATATTTAAAATCCTTTGAAATCGTTCAAAATCCCTTGATAAATTTTTAAGGCCTTAAAAATTTCATGGAATTGTTAAAAATACCCTTAAATATTTAAAATACCTTGAAACTTTTTGAAGGTCTTGAAAATTCCTTGGAATTTTTCAAATACCCTAAAATATTGAAAATCCATTGAAATCTTTTGAAATCCGTTGGTTTTTTTAGAGGTCTTGAAAATTCCTTGGAATTCTTAAAAATGTTTTAAAACTTTTATAAGCTCTTGAAAATTCCTTGTAATTTTAAAAAATTACCTAAAAAACTTTGAATCCATTTAAAATCTAAACTTTTTGAAGGTCTTTAAAATTCCTTGAATTATTTAAAAATACCTTAAAATTTTTAAAATACCGTAAATTATTCAATATACTTTGAAATTTTTTAAAAAATGATTACGAATCTTTCAAACTACCCTAAAATACTGAAAACTCTTTGAATTCTTTTGAAATCAATCGACACTTTTTAAAGCTCTTATAAATCCCTTAGAATTAAAAAAAAAAAACTTAATATAGTAAAAATCCTTTCAAATCTTTTTAAATCCGTTGATTTTTTCAAAGGTCTTGAAAATTCCTTGGAATTTTTTAAGTCACCTCAAAATATTTATAATTCAATAAAATTATTTGAAATGCCTTCAGACTTTTAGAAGATCTTGAAATTTCCTTGTAATTTTTTTAAATAACCAAAAAAAAATTGATATCTATTTGAAATCTAAACTTTTTAAAGGTCTTGAAAATTCGTTGCAATTTTAAAAAATACCTCAAAATCTTTAAAATAGCGTTAAATTTTCAATATACTTTGAAATCCCTTAATTCCAATTATTGAAATCTATTAACAGCTTCTTCGAATTTATAAATTACACTAAAATATTGTATACCCTTACAATTCTTTCGAAGTCCCTTGATACTTTGTAAAGCTCTTAAAAATTTCTTGGAATTTTTAAAAATAGCAAAAAATATTGAAAATCCTTTAAAATCTTTTGAAATCCGTTTATTTTTTTAAAGGTCTTTAAAATTCCTTGCAATTTTCAAAAATTCTTTAAAACTTTTAAAAGCTCTTGAAAATTCCTTATAATTTAAAAAAATAACCTAAAAAAATTTAATCAATTTGAAATTCAAACTTTTTAAAGGACTTGAAAATTTCTAGGAACTTTCAAAAATCCTTTAAAACTTTTAAAAGCTCTTGAAAATTTCTTATAATTTTAAAAAATAACCTAAAAAAATGTCTATCAATTTAAAATCCAAACTTTTTAAAGGTCTTAAAAAATTTCTTGCAATTTTTTTAAATACCTTAAAATCTTTACAATAACGTAAAATTTTTAATATACTTTGAAATCCCTTAATTCCGAATATTAAAATCTATTGACAGCTTCTTAGAATTTTTAAATTACCCCAAAATATTCTAGACCATTGGAATTATTTCGAAGTCCCTTGATACTTTTTTAAGCTTTTAAAAATTTCTTGAAATCTTTAAAAATAGCAAAAAATATTAAAATTTTTTAAAATCTTTTGAAATCCGTTGATTTATTTTAAAAGTCTTGAAAATTTCTTGGAATTTTCAAAAATCCTTTAAAACTTTTAAAAGCTTTAAAAAATTTCTTGCAATATTTAGAAATACCCTAATATGTTGAAAACCCATAGAAATATTTTGAAATCCGTTGATTCTTTTTAAAGATGTTAAAAATTCATTGGAATTTTCAAAAATCTCTTAAAACTTTTAAAAGCTCTTGGAAATTTTTTGTAATTTTTATAAATAACCTAAAAAAGTAGTTATCCATTTAAAATCCAAACTTTTCAAATGTTTAAAAACTACCTAGGTATTTTTTTAAATACCCTTAAATACTGAAATCCTTTGAAATCGTTTGAAATCCCTTGATACTTTTTTAAGGCCTTGAAAACTCCTTGGAATTGTTAAAAATACAAGTTTTGATATCTATCAACAATTCCTTTGAATTTTCAAAATTAACCTTAAATATGTTAAATACTATAAATTCTTTTAAAATTCATTGATACTTTTTGAAGCTCTTAAAAATTCCTCGGAATTTTTTTAAAATACCTTAAAATTTTGGAAATTCTTTTAAATCCCTTTATATTATTGAAATATATCAAAAATTTCTAAACATTTTTTTAATTCTATGAAATATTTTCAAATGCCTCGATATTTTCTACAGGCCTTGAAAATTCCTTGCAATTTTCAAAAATCCCTTAAAACTCTTAAAAGCTCTTGAAAATTCTTTGTAATTTTTAATAATAACCTAAAAAAAATTTAATCTATTTAAAATCCAAACTTTTTAAAGGTTTGAAAAATTTCTTGAGATTTTTCAAACTTCCTTAAAATTTTTAAAAGCTCTTGAAAATTCCTTGCAATTTTCGAAAATGCCTTAAAACTCTTAAAAGCTCTTGAAAATTCTTTGTAATTTTTAATAATAACCTAAAAAAAATTTAATCTATTTAAA
>JAUELO010000244.1:581347-594941 GCA_032357855.1 Amphibolips quercusostensackenii | reverse complement strand
TTTCGGTATTATTATAAACTGTTCCGGAATTCCCCAAGTTGGCACTTTGATTTTTCGTAAATTTTATTTTTTCGGAATTTTACTAATCGGAAATTTTTTAATTTTGTAATATTATAAACTGTTCAAGAATTTTATTAATCGGGACTTTTATAATACAGGAATTTTATTATTCAGGAATTTTCAATTAGGTATTATTATAAACAGTTCGGAATTTGTATAATTCTGGAATTTTTCATTTCGTGTATTTTATTATTCGGGAATTTTTTAATTTGTGAATTTTATTTTTTGGAAATGTTATTATTTGGAATTTCATTAATCGGAAATTTTCCAATTATGTAAAATTATAAACTGCTTAGGAATTTCATTATTCAGGAATTTTATAATACAAGAATTTCATTTCGGTAATATTATAAACTGTTTGGGATTTTTACCATTCGGGAATTTCATCACTCGGGAATTTTTGAATGCTGAAATTTTACTATTTGGAAATTTTATTATTCGGGAATTTTCCATTTCGGGAATCTTATTATTCGGGAATTTTATAATTCATAAATTTTACTTTTGGATTTTTATTATTCCGGAATTTTGCAATTGGGTAATATTATAAACTGTTCGGGAATTTTATTATTCGGGAATTATATTCTTCTGAATTTTTTAGTCGTCCCAATCGAAATAATTTAAAAAAAAATTTTTTTTCAGGAATATGATGGTTCTCCGTGTTCATGGGGATGATTTGATGTTTGGTGGGACTAGTGGAGTAATTACACATTCTCCACGAATCCCCCAAATGAAAATGATGAAGGTTCACATTCCTTTCACTTTCAAACTTCACGAGAGCTTCAGGAGCAATTATACTGGTGAGTAAATGCAAATTTTTACTTTCGGCCTTGTTGATAAGATATGAAGAATACTGAAAATAAACTGAGATAAGGTTGTAGAAACTCGTGCTGAACACAGTCAATTTCTTTCTGATAAGATGTACCTAAGCATATAAGAGTTTTTATTGACAATGAGTGGCTGAAAGCCTGAAAACAACTGAATGTGTGTTGAATTAGTCCATGTTTGGTGGGATATTTTTTCTTCTTTAGTATAAAGTTCAACTATTTGATTACAAATTTATACGTATTTTGTTGAAAAATTCATCTTTTTGTTTGGCAATTAATTTCTTTGCTTAAAAATGTAACTGTTTGGTGAAAATTTATTTTTGTTTGTTAAATTTTTTTTTTTTGTTAGAAATTAATTTTTTTTGTTCAAAATTATTTTTTTTTTAAATTGAAAATTGAATTAGTCCATGTTGGGTTAAACATTTTTTCTTATTTAGTATAAATTTTAACTACTTGATTACAAATTTATGTATTTTGTTGAAAAATTTATCTTTTTGTTTGGCAATTAATTTCTTTGCTTAAAAATTTAACTGTTTGGTGAAAAATTATTTTTGTTTGTTAAATATATTTTTTTTTTGTTAGAAATTAATTGTTTTTGTTGAAAATTATTTTTTTTTAAAATTATTATTATTTTTTTTAAATTGAAAATTGAATTAGTCCATGTTTGGTTGAAAATTTTTTCTCATTTAGTATAAATTTTAACTACTTGATTACAAATTTATGTATTTTGTTGAAAAATTCTTTTTTTTGTGTGGCAATTAATTTCTTTGCTTAAAAATGTAACTGTTTGGTGAAAAATTATTTTTGTTTATTAAATTTTTTTTTTGTTAGAAATTAATTTTTTTTGTTCAAAATTATTTTTTATTATTATTATTTTTTTTTTAAATTAAAAATTGAATTAGTCCATGTTTGGTTGAAAATTTTTACTTATTTAGTATAAATTTTAACTACTTAATTACAAATTTATGTATTTTGTTGAAAAATTCATCTTTTTGTTTGGCAATTAATTTATTTGGTTGAAAATGTAACTGTTTGGTGAAAAATTATTTTTGTTTGTTAAATATATTTTTTTTTGTTAGAAATTAATTTTTTTTGTTCAAAATAATTTTTTTTTTGTTAAATATTATTATTTTTTTTTAAATTAAAAATTGAATTAGTCCATGTTTGGTTGGAAATTTTATCTTTACTGTGAAGTTTAACTATTTGGTTGATAATTCATTTTTTCGGCTAAAAATCTAAATATTTTGTAGAAAGTTATTTTTTTCTTTTTTGAAAATTTAACTATTTAGTTGAAAATTCATCTTTTTGAGTTCAAAAGTAAAAGTTTGCCTTCAAGGTTCTACTTTTTCTCTTGAAGACTGAACATTTTCTGAATAAATTTGTTAAAAATTAATTTTTTAAAATGAAAATTCAACTTTTCTATTTTTGGTTATAAACTGAACTTTTGTAGTTGAAAATTCATCTATCTGGTTTAAAATTGATGAATTTGGTAAGAAATTCACCCGTTTTGTAGATAATACAACTCTAAAATTTGGGCGAGAGTAATAGAAATTAAAATCTGAAAAGAAATTAAAATATTGAATATTCCATCAAATTATAAAATTTGATTTAAATTAAAAAAAATTTAAACATTGAAATATTCAACTCGTTAAAGATAATGTCATAATTTTTTAATTGTAAAGTTTGTAATATTTTCAAGTCTTCTACTTTAAACTTGGAAAGAATTAAAAAATTAATACAAATTTGAAGTAACCCTGGTAAATTAAAAAATTTAACTTTTTTTTTTAAATTTGAGTTTTTAAACTGAAAGAATTTAAGCTTTTTAAGGAATCTTTTGAGAATCGAGCGTTCTAAAATTTAAACCAGTGGTCGACAAACTTTTTTCTCACTTTTCAGGTAACAAAGTCGACCCGTGAAATTATTTTCACCTGCCGGTCTTTGTTCGTCAAGGCTAAGTTTTCTCTGGGTTGGTTCAGTTTTCCTCTTCATTGTTAGACGGGTTAACTCAATTCGGATAGAAAGTTACAGATCGATTTTTTTTTTAATTTTTAAATTAGAGATTTAAAAGTCTTGTATTTGAAATTTATTAATTTTTTTGAGAAATTTTGAATTTATGGGTCATCCAAAAATAACGTAAGACGATTTGGATGGTGGAGAGGTTTTTGGTTTTTGGTCAATCAAAAATTTAATAATTGATATTTTAAATAAGAAAAGATTTTCATTTTAAATCAAAAACAGTCTAGTTTAACAAAAAAAAAACGAATGTTTTGACAAAGAAATCGATTTGTCAACCAAAACAGATTCATTTTCAAATAAAAAGTTGCATTTTTTGTAAAAAAGATGAAATTTCTACCAAAAGAGATGAATTTTCACACAAAAAAGATGAATTCTTAATGAAAAATTTATTAGTTGATATTTTAACCAGGAAGAGATTTTAATTTTAAATAAAAAAAAGTTTAATTGAAAAAAAAGTATGTGTGTGTGTGTCGAATTTTCCAATTCCTTCTTTCCTCCTTGCCCCTTTTTACCTTTTGCCCTTTCCACTTTTTCTCTTTCCCTTTTCCCTTTCCTCTTCTGCTTTAACCTTTCCCATTTCTCCTTCACCTTTTCCCCTTTCCCCTTTACCCCTTTCCTTCTCACCCCTTTCCTTCTTTTGCCCTTTCCCTATTAATCCTTCCTTATTTCCCCTTTCAAAATTTTCCTTTTCCCATTTCCTTTTTCCTTTCCCCTTTTAATCTTTCCCATTTCCCTCTGTCCCCTTCTCAGTTATCCCCTTTCCCCTCCCGCTTTAACCTTTCTCATTCCCTCTTCCCATTGCTTCCCTTTTTTCATCTTTCCCTTTCCCTCTTTCCCCCTTTACCACTTCCCGTACCAATTTCCCCTTTCCCCTCTTTTTCCTTTCCTTTTTTCCCATTTCGCATTTCTCCTTCCCCATTTCCCTGCCAATTTCTCCATTCCCCTTTCCCTTTTTCTTTTCTCATTTTCCTTTTTTCTTTCCCTTTTCTCCTTTTCATTTCCTTTTCACTTCTACCCCTTTCCCTCGTACCCCTTTCCCTCTTTTCCCTTTTTCCTATTTCTCCTTCCACATTTCCTCTTTCCAATTACCCCTCTCTCTCTTCTTCCTATCCCCTTTTCTTCATTCCCATTTCCATTTTTCTTTTCTTCCTTACCCTTTCCTCTTTCTTCTTTTCTCTTTCCCCTTTTTACCTGCCCTTATTCCTTTTTTCTCTTATTCCCTTTCCCCTTTCCCTTTAATCTTTCCTATTCCTCCTTTCCCTCTTTTTCCCTTTCCTCTTGCCCTTTTCCCCTTTCTTTTTCCTTACCCCTTTCCCCTTTTCCTATTCTCCTGCTTTCATTCTTCTTTCCCCCGTTTGCCTTTCATTTCGTTTTACCCTTTCTCCTTTTTCCTTTGCCCTTATGCCTTTTCCTTTCCCCTTTTTCCATTTTTTCCTTTCCAATTACCACTTCCCCTTTCTCATATCCCATTTTCTTCTCACCCCAATTACCCCTCTCTCTCTTCTTCCTATCCCCTTCTCCTCATTCCCATTTTCATTTTTCTTTTCTCTTTTACCCTTTCCTCTTTCTTCTTTTCTCTTTTCCCTTTTTACCTGCCCTTATTCCTTTTTTCTCTTATTCCCTTTCCCCTTCCCCTTTAATCTTTCCTATTCCTCCTTTCCCTCTTTTTCCTTTTCCTCTTGCCCTTTTCCCCTTTCTCATTTCCCCTCTCTATTTTTCCTTACCCCTTTCCCCTTTTCCCCTGTCTCCTTTTACCTTTTTTCCTTTTCCCCTTTTTCCTTTTCCACGCACTTTTTTTTGTTTTGCACATTTTTTGGATAAAACTGTCTGCTGTACAAGTAAAGCAAAACCTAAAAATTCCTACAACATATTCATGTTAAAGGAATTAATTTTTTAACAAAATAATTGAATTCTCAACCCAAACAGATTCATTTTTAAGCAAATTGTTGCATTTTTAAACTTAAAGAATCAGCATTTTACAAAAAATGGAATAGTTAAATTTCCATAAAAAAAATTATCAAGAAAACGAATTTTCTACAAAACAGTTGAATTTTCAACCAGATAGTTGTGTTCTTATTTAAAAAAATTATATTTTAATTTAAAAAAATAAATTTTCAACAAAAAGTGTTATAGTTGAAATTACAATCAAAAAAGATTTCAATTTAAAATAAAAAACAGTTGAAAATAAGCAATAAAGACAAATTTTCAACAAAGGACTTGAATTCTTAAGTAAAACAGATTAATTTTTAAATAAACCATTGTATTGTCAACAAAAAAAAATAATTTTACACAAAAAAGACAAATTTTTAACATAATACATTAACTTCCGAATAACATTATAAATTTTCAACTAAAAATGATTTAGTTAAATTTTCGTTAAAAAGAAATTAATTTGTAAGCAGAAACAAAACGAATTTTTAACAAAGTACTTTAACTTCTTACAAAATAGTTGAATTTTCAACCAAATTGTTGAATTTTCGAGCAAAAATACCAATTTTCCACAAAACAGGTGAATTAAAAACAAAGTTTATTTTCAGTCGAAAGAGATTAATTTTTAATTAGACATTTGCATTTCTAATAAAAAAAATATGAAATGTATACAAAAAGAAATTAATTTTGAAACTAAAATGATGAATGTTTAACAAAATAGTTGAATTTTCAATTTAAAAAATTTATTAGTCAAAAAAGAAAAAAAATGTCAGTGTTGATTTTCGAGCCAAAAATACGAATTTAAAAAAAAGAGTTGAATATTTAACCAAAAAATTTCAGTGCCAGTTCTTAATGTTGAATTCTAAAATCTTTTGTTTTAAAAAATTTTTTATTTTAGGTCCTCATTTTAAAATGTACCCTTTAAATTTAAATTCCTGAAAAAGAAAATATTAGAAATAGAAAATTGCTAAAATATAATAAGCCTGGATTTTAAAAATTGCTGAACAATAAAATTTCCGATCAGTTTAGAATATTATCATATTTAAAAATTCACGAATCATAAAATATAGTTTTTTTTTTGGTAAACAATTTTTTTTTTCAACTGAAAATATAAATATCACATTTTTGTGGGAAATTAGTTTTTTTTACTTAAAAATTAAGTTTTGTAACTGAAAATGTAATTATAAAAAGGAACTAATAGTAAAAAAAATATTAAATTAAAAAATAAATTAAATTAAATATTAAAATATTAAATATAATATTTATATCAATAAAAATATATTATATATTAATATATAACATTTCATATCAAATTAAAAATTAAATTGAAAACATTTGATAAAATAAAAATAATAAAATAGTAAAAGTTAAAAATTTAGGTATTTTGTCGAAAATTCGTCTTTTTTGGTGCAAAATTAATTTTTATGGTTAAAAATTTATCTTTTTGGTCGGGTGGTAGAAATTTCATCTTCTTTGGGGTATAAATTCAATTTTTAAAAAAAAAATCGTCTCTTGCTTAAAAGTCCAACTATTTGGTGGCAAATGCAACTTTTAGGTAAAAAATAATTTTTTTTTGGTTGAGAATTCAAATTTTTTGTTGAAAATGTAACCTTTTGGTTGAAAATTCAACTTTTTAGTTGAAAAATCATCAATGTTAGTTGAAAATTCATCTGTATGGGTTTTTGAAATTAATTTTTTTTTTTAAAAAGTCCGACTTTTTATCTCAAAACTCAATACTTTTCCTGGAAACTCGTCTTTTTGGATTGAAGAATAATCTCTGGTCGAAAATTCGTTTCTTTTTTGTTTAAAAATAAACTGTTTTAACTGAAAATTTAACTATTCCTTTTTTGGTTGCAGATTTAAAATTCCTCTTTTTTGGCAGAAATTTAATCTTTTTGGTTAAATATTTGTCTTTTTGGGTTAAAAATTTATCTCTGTTAGTAAAAATTTTGTTGTTGATGAAAATTCAATTATTTTATTGATAATTTATATTTTTAAGTTAAAAATTCACCCATTTTGTATCGGTTGAAAATTTCACTGTTTTGTATAAAATTCGTTTTTTTATAACATTCAAATATTTTGTTGACTTATTTTTTTGGTTGAAAATTTAACTATCTTGGTTGAAAATCCAAGTTTTCAAGCGAAAATTTATATTCTCATCGTCTTTAAAAAAATTAGTTTTTGTTTGTTTGAAAATTCATTTCTTTTTGTTGAAGATTCATAATTTTGCTTCCAAATTAATTTTTTTTACTTAAAAATTTAACTTTTCCATTTTTAGTTACAAATTGATCTTTTTTATGTTAGTTAGAAATTTAACTAGTTGGTTAAAACTTCTTATCTTTTGTTGAAATTTTTTTTTTTTTGGCAGAAAATTAATTTTTTTGGTTGAAAATTCGTCTCTTTGAGTTGAAATTTTATCTTTATTGGTAGAAAATTAACTTTTTTGTTAAAAATTTATTTTTTGGTTTAAAAATTAACTCGTTCTGTTAAAAATTCTTCTTTTTGGCTTAAATTTGTATAGTCTGGGAGAAAAATCAACTATTTGGTTAAAAATTAACTTTTTTTTTGTTGAAAATTCATATTTTCCGTTTGAAAATCAATTGTATTGTATAAAATTCGTTTTTTTATAACATTAAAATATTGTGTTAAAATTTTTTCTATTTTGAAAATTTAACTATTTTGGGTTGAAGTCCATCTATAATTGAAAATTCGTTTGTTTTTTTGTTAACAATTAATTTTTTTAAATGAAAATTTGACGGTTCAATTTTTGGTTGTAAATTGATCTTTCTTGGTTGAAAATCTAACTATTTGGTTGAAAATTCATTAATTTTTCTGAATATTTGTATTTCACGGTTGAAAATTCACCCGTTTTTTTTTTTTTTTAGAAAATTCGTCTGATAAAAAATTAATTTTTTTTCGGTGAAAATTGAAGTTTTCTTTCAAAAAATAATTTTTCTAAATTAAAAATTCATTTTTGTTGGTTGAGAATTCAACTATTTTATTGAAAATTAACTTTTTTATTTAAAATTTATATTTTTGGGTTGAAAATTCGACCGTTTTGTAGAAAATTCGTCTTTTTGTCTTGAAAGTTTAACAATTTAGTATAAAAATCAACTATTTGCTTGAAAATGAACTTTTTTGTTGAAACTTCAATTGTTTTGTATAAAATTCTTTTTTTTTATTATATTTGAATTTTTCGTTGACATTTTTTTCGGTTGAAAATTCAACTGTTTTCATTAAAAATTCATATTTTCATTATTTTGTAGAAAATTCTTCTTTTTTTTTGAAAATTCATTTCTTTTTGTAGAGGATTCATCATTCTGGTTCAAAATTGATTTTTTTTTTTTGTTAACTGAAAATTAAACTATTCCATTTGTAGTTAAATATTTAATTATTTAGTTGAAAGTTCATATATTTTCTTAAAAATTCTCATTTTTTTTCGTGAAAAATTAACTTTTTTTGTTGAAAAGTCATCTTCTTGATTGACAATTTAACTATTTGGTTAAAGACTGTTAAATTTGAAGCATTTTGTATTGAATTTTTGGGTTGAAGTTCATTTTTGATAGAAAATTCGATTTTTTTTTTAAATAATTTTTTTAGCATACAATTTAATGTTTCCATTTTCAGTTGTAAATTGATCTTTTTTAGTTGCAAATTTAACTATTTGGTTAAAAATTTATTTATGTTTTTGAAAATTCGTCTGTTTGATAGAAAATTAATTTTTTTGGGTGAAAATCCAAGTTTTTTGTTAAAAAATAATTTTTTTATTGAAAATTCGACTTTTTAGCTTGGAGACTTTTTAATTTTGTTTTGCTTATAAAAATATATATTCCCCTATTTTTCCCCTATTTTATTGAAAAATCACCCTATATTTCCCTTGTTTTGAGCGCCTGCTTTTTGAGCAGTAAAGTATGAAATGAACAAAATAATAAAATTAAATAAAAAAAATTGAATAACTTTTGGGAAGGACCTCAGTAAAGTATCTTGAAATGTAGGTTATCGACTTGTTTCGAGAAGTCGATAAATTTGTATGCACGTGAGATGGGAGTCGAATTACGAAACGTCCTCACCTTGACCGCCTGCCAGGTCAAAATACTTTTTATAATTTATACTACGTAACCTATCTAATTTTTTTTAAATTAACCTTAATCACTCAATCACCTCACGAATCCAATTAATATTAATTACCAATTCACTCAATTTTCCGAAAATTTGAATTTACATCTCGAATTCTCGATGGGTCGATGAGAACGTTAGCCGTGAGGAAATTGCGAAATGGTGATTGGAATTACTGACATTCTAGAAACTAGTCAATACTGATAGTATATTGAGGATCTTCGCAATCGCATTTAAAAAATCTCGAGAGGCGCTAAAATTCAATTTCGAAATCGATTTGAGAGGCAAGAACATCTGACGTTATTCCCTTTCACAATTCCAAGGATCTTTCACCTTTCGTGGAGTCAATTTAAAGAAACTGAGCCGAAAAATCGAGATTTTCGTGCACATTTTTTTTAGACGCATTAGTAATAAATGATTTTTTTAAACCAAAATTTAACATAAATTTACTAATCGACCTGGTAGACATGGTCCCGGTGGCGTAATTGATTAAACGCTCCACTCGTGAATTGTGGCGCTTATGGTTCAAATCCGGGGCGAGCCAGATTTTTTCTCGTTTCTCCAAAAATTATTTGACCAGTACAGTCGACAAAATTTAACATTAATAATTTATCAATCTTTTTGGTTGAAAATTCAAGTACTTGATTGAAGGTAGAACCACTTTGTTAAAAAAAATAATAATTTTTTGTTGTAGATTCATAATTTTAGCTCAAAACTCGTCTCTTTGGTAGGATTTTTTTTTGTTATTGAAAATACAAGTACTTTTGTGAAATCCAAACAGTGTTAAAAATTTGCTTTTTTCTTTGTTGAAAATTTGTCGCAATTACTTCAAAGTTGAAACACTTTGTTAAAAAATTAATTCTTTTGGTTGCAGATTTATCATTTTAGTTGAAAATTCAACTTTGGTTGAAAATTAAACTATTTTGTTAAAAATTTAATTGTATTGTTCAAAATACAACTATTAATTTTGGGAAATTGAAAAAAATTACTTAAAATGTTCCAAATTATTTCTTTGACAATTTTTGATGTCCTTTGAAATCTTTTTTTTTAATAATTTGTACAAATTAATTTTTTTAAATTAATTTAATCCTGAAACAGATTCAAAATTTTATGACAAAATTTTAAAAAATCTACATTTTGTTTCAAATTATTTTAAATGTTTAAAATTTTTTATCATTTTTGATTTTTTTTTAAAAGTTCTAAGTATTTTTTTTAACAAATCTAATTTTTTCTAAAACTTTTATCAAATCCTAAGAAATAAAACAAATTATTTAAAATGTTCCAAAATATTTGATAGAAATGTTGTTTGTATTTTGAAAACTTTTTTAATAATCTTTCAAAAATAATTTTTCAAAATAAAAAGGTATTTTGAATATTCCCAGGAATTTTAAGAAAATTTTTTTATTATCATGAAGCGTCTCAAAATTCTGAAACAGATTCAAAATTTTGTTTCAAAATTTTACGAAATGTAAATTTTTTTATTAATATTTGAAATGTTTTCAAATTTTTTATTACTCTAAAAAATTATTTCGAAAATTCAAAGTATTTTTTCAGAGACTCTTATTTTTTCTAAAACTTTGATTAATTTCTGGGAAATTGATAAAAATCACTTAAAATGTTTCATATTGAACCAGGTTGAATATTTTATTTTAAAATGTCAAAAAATCTAATCTTTTTTAAATTATTTTAAATGTTTTTAAATTTTTCATTATTTTTGAAATTCTTTCAAAAATTCTAAGTATTTTTTTTTAATGAATCTAATTTTACATAAAATTTTTTATTAAATTCTAAGAAATTAGAAAAATTGCCAAATTATTCTTTGGCAATTTTGGATTCCTTCTAAATTTTTTTTATAATAATCTGTTAAAATTAATTTTTCAAAATAAAAAGTAATTTTGAATTTTCCCAGGAATCTTAAGAAAAATTGAATATTATCTTGAAACCTCTCAAAATTCCGAAACAGATTCAAAAAATTTTTAAATCTACAGTTTGTTTTAAATTATTCAAAATGTTTTTAAATTTTTTATTATTTTTGAAATTCTTTCAAAAGTTCTAAGTATTTTTTTAATGAATCTAATTTTTTCTCAAACTTTTATTAATTCCTAAGAAATTAAGAAAATTACTTGAAATGTTCAAAATTATTCTATAAAAATTTTGGATGTCCTTTAATATCATGTTTGATAATTTATTTAAATCATTTTTCAAAATAAAAAGTTACTAAGAATTTCCCTAGAAATCTTAAGAAAAATTATTTATTATCTTGAAACCTGTCAAAATCCTAAAACGGGTTCAAAATTTTATTTAAAAATCTTTAAAAATCTACATTTGGTTTAAAATTATTTACAATTTTTTATTATTTTTGAAATTCTTTCAAAAGTTCAAAGTATTTTTGAAAATGATTCTAATTTTTTCTTAAACTTTAATTAAATCTAAGAAAATTGAAAAAAAATCACTTAAAATGATCCGAATTATTTTTTGACAATATTAGATGTTTTTTGAAATCTGTTTTAATAATCTGTTGAATTTAATTGATCAAAATAGAGTAATTTTAATTTTTCCCAGGAATCTTAAGAAAAATTTTGTATTATCTTGAGGCCTTTCAAAATCCTGAAGCAGACTCAAAATTTTATTTCAAAATCTTAAAAAATCTACATTTTGTTTTACATTATTTGGAATGTTTTTTAATTTTTTATTATTTTTGAAATTCTTTCGAAAGTTACAAATTTTTTTTTTAAGAATCAAATTTTTTCGAAAACTTTTATTAAATCCTAAGTAATTAAAAAAATTACTTAAAATGTTCCAAATTATTTTTTTTAAATTTTGGATGTTTTTTAAAAACTTTTTTAATAATCTGTTAAAATTCTTTGATTAAAATAAGAAGGCATTTTGAAATTTCCCAGGAATTATAAGAAAAATGTTGTATTATCTTGAAACGTTTTAAAATTCTGAAACAAATTCAAAATTTTATTTCAAAATTTTATTTTTAAATTTTATTTCGTAATTTTAATAAATCTACCTTTGTATAAATATTTGGAATGTTTTCAAATTTTTGATTATTTTTGAAATTATTTCAAAAGTTCGAAGTATTTTTTAGTGATTCTTATTTTTTTTTAACTTCTATTAAATCCTGGTAAATTGAAAAAAATCACTCAAAATGTTTCAAATTACTTCTTTGACAATTAATTAGTTTTTCAAAATGAAAAGTTATTTTACATTTTCACAGGAATTTTATGAATAATTTTCTATTATCTTAAAACCTCCCAAAATCCTGAAAAAGACTCAAAATTTTATTTCAAAATCTTCAAAAATCTAAATTTTGTTTTACATTATTTGGAATGTTTTCAAATTTTGTATTATTCTTGAAATTATTTCAAAAGTTCTAAGTATGTTTTTAATGATTCTAATTTTCTAAAACTTTTATTAAATCCTGGAAAAAAAAAAATAACTTAAAATGATTTAAATTATTTTTTTTTAAGCTTTGGATGTCTCTTGAAAACTTTTTTAATAATCTGTTAAAATTCTTTGATCAAAATAAGAAGGCATTTTGAAATTTCCCAGGAATAATAAGAAAAATGTTGTATTATTTAGAAGCGTTTCAAAATTATAAAAAAAATTCAAAATTTTATTTCAAAATTTTACTTAAAAATTTTATTTCATAATTTTAATAAATCTACTTTTTTTATAAATATTTGAAATGTTTTCAAATTTTTTATTATTTTTGAAATTATTTCAAAAGTTCGAAGTATTTTTTAGTAATTTTTATTTTTTTTTAACTTTTATAAATCCTGGTAAATTAAAAAAAAATCACTCAAAATGTTTTAAATTATTTCTTTGACAATTCATTAGTTTTTCAAAATGAAAAATTAATTTTAAATTTTCCTAGGAATTTTAGGAATAATTTTCTATTATCTTAAAACCTCTCGAAATCCTGAAACACTCAAAATTTTATTTTAAAATTTAAAAAAATCTACATTTTGCTTTACATTATTTGGAATGTTTTTAAATTTTGTATTATTTTTGAAATTATTCTAAAAGTTCTAAGTATGTTTTTAATGATTTAAATTTTTTCTAAAACTTTTACTAAATCCTGGAAAATTAAAAAAAAAAATAATAACTTAAAATGATTCCAATTATTTTTTGACAATTTTGGATGTCTTTCGAAACCTTTTTTAATAATTTGTTAAAATTAATTTTTCAAAATAAAGTCATTAAAAATTTTCCCCGAAATGTTAAGAAGAATTTTATATTATCTTGAAACCTCTGAAAATCCTGAAACAAATTTAAAATTTCGTTTCAAAACCTTAAAAATCTACATTTTGTTTCAAATTATTTAAAATATGCCTAAATTTTTGATTATTTTTGAAATTCTTTTAAAAGTTCTAATTATTTTTTTAATGAATCTAGTTTTTTCTAAAACTTAAATTAAATCTTAAGAAATTAATAAAATTAATTGAAATGTTCAAAATTCTTTTTTGACAATATTGGATGTCTAGTGAAATCTCTTTTAATATTCTGTTGAAATCGATTTTTCAGAATAAAAAGTCATTGAAAATTTTCCCCGGAATCTTAAAGAAAAATTTACGATTTCCACACTTATTATTTTGCACATACTTAAAAAAATATATAATCTTTACTGCTCTGCACATTCT
>JAUELO010000244.1:477475-498692 GCA_032357855.1 Amphibolips quercusostensackenii | reverse complement strand
TTTTATTTAAATTTTAATTTAATTATAATGTTGATGTTAGTGTTAATTATACATAAATAAAAATAAAAATTTTATTTGTTACCCGTCAGGCTCCTGAAGATAGGCAACCAAATAGCCATAGAAGTAGAATAAGACGACTGAAAAATACCGAAAAATAAAATTTCCTACATTAAAATTTCCGAATTGGAATATTCCGTAATAATAAAATTTGCTAATAATTAAATTTAAGAATGAGAAAATTCCTAAATGATAAAATTTCCGACAGATAATGTTCGAATTGTAAGATAATTGAAATAGAAAATTCCTGAATTATAAAATTTCCGGATACAAGCAAATAAAATTATTTTATATGAATATTATTTATTTATTAAAAATACAGCGATAAAATATTTTTATAAAAAATTATTTTTTAATGTTTAAAGTTGCTAAAATTATTGTTTGAGTATAACGCAATATAAACAATTGAAAAAACATATTTCTGGATCAAATTTTTTTTCGATTAAAGGTTATTTCAAATTCAAACCATAATTTTAGAAACTTTAAACACTACAAAAAATGTACTTTGATAAAAATATTTCATTATTTCATTTTAATTGACAAATAATATTAATAAAAAAAATCAAATTTTTTTAATTCAGGAATCTCTTGTCGGGAATTTTATTATTCAGGTTTTTTTTTTAAATTCAGTAATATTATAAACTGTAAGGGATTTTCATTATTTGAAAATTTCATTATTTGAGAATCCTCCAATCCTCGAATAAAATTATTCGGGAAATTTATAATTTTATAATTTTATTTTGTGGGGATTTTATGATACAGAAATTTTATTACTCGGGAATTTTATTATCAGGAAATATTATTCTGGAATTTTTTAGTATGCAAATTCTATTATTCAGGAATTTTATTATTCGGGTATTTTTCAATTCTCGAATTTGAATATTCGGAAATTTTACAATTTCAAAATGTTATCATTCCGATAATCTTATTATTCGGAATTTTATTATTTTGGAATTTCCCAATTCTCGAATTTTATTATTCGTAAATTTTACAATTTGGGAATTTTATTATTTCGGTAATCTTGTCATTCGGGAATTTTTCAATTTGCGAATTTTATTATTCAGGATTTTTTCCATTTTGAGAAATTTATTATTTGGAAATTTTATAATTCGGAAATTTAATTATTCAAAAATCTTATTATTCAGTAATGTCCTAATTTGTAAATTCTATTATTCAGGAATTTTATGATTTTAGAATTTTATTATTTGAAAATTTTTTCAATTCTCGAATTTTATTATTCAGAAATTTTACAATTTGGAAATTCTCAAATCCTCAAAAAAAATTATTCAGGAATATTATAATTTCATAGTTTTATTGTGTGGTAATTTTATGATCCAGAAATTTTATTATTTAAAAATATTATTTGGCAATTTTTCAACTTACAAATTCTATTATTCAGGAATTTTATAATTTTGGAATTTTATCATTTAAGGATTTTCCAATTCTTGAATTTTATTCTTCGGGAATTTCACAATTTACAAATTTTATCATTTCGATAACCTTATTATTCGAGAATTTTCAAATTCGCAAATTTTATTATTTAAAAATTTTCCATTCTTAAAATTTTATTATTCGGGAATTTTATAATTTGGAAATTTAATTATTCGGAAATCTCATTATCCAGGAATTTTCCAATTTCCGAATTTTATTATTGAAGAATTTTATAATTTTTGCATTTTATTATTTAGAAATTTTTCATTTCTCGAATTTCGTTATTCAGGAATTTTACAATTTGGGAATTTCATCATTTAGGAATTTTCCAATTCTCGAATTTTATTATTCGTGAATTTTGCAATTTGGGAATTTTATTATTCCGATAAACTTATTATTGGGGTATTTTCCAATTCTCGAAATTTATTATTAGGAAATTTTACAATTTGAAAATTTCATTATTCCGATAATCTTATTATTTGGGGATTTTTAAAATTGCGAATTTTATTATTCGGAAATTTTCCATTTTGAGAATTTTATTATTCAAAAATTTTATGATTCGGGAATTTAATTATTTGAAAACCTCATTATTCAGGAATTTCCCGAGTTGCGAATTTCATTATTCAGGAATTTTATTATTTGAAAATTTTCCGATTCTCTAATTTTATTATTTAGAAATTTCACAATTTGGGAATTTTATTATTTTGGAATTTTCCAATTCTCGAATTTTATTATTTGTGAATTTTACAATTTGAAAATTTTATTATTCCGATAATCTTATTATTCAGGAATTTTCCAATTTGCGAATTTTATTATTCGGAAATTTTCTATTTTGAGAATTTTATTATTCGGGAATTTTATAATTCGGGAATAGAATTATTCGAAAATCTCATTATTGAGTAATGTCCTAATTTGTGAATATTATTATTCAGGAATTTTATGATTTGGGAATTCTTTATTATTTAAAAATTTTTCAATTCCAGAATTTTATTATTCAAGAATTTTACAATTTAGGAATTTCTTAATCCTCAAATAAAATTATTCGTGAATTTTTTAATTTCATAGTTTGATTATGTGGGAATTTTATGATCCAGAAATTTTATTATTCGGAAATTTTATTATTTAAAAATATTATTCGGGAATTTTTCAGCTTGCAATTTAGGAATATCATTATTCTGATAATCTAATTATTCGGGAATTTCCTAATTCGCGCCTTTTATTATTCGGAAATTTTCCATTATTGAATTTTATTTTTCGGGAATTTTATAATTCGGAAACTTAATTAATCGAAAATCTCATTATTCAGGAATTTCCCAATTTGCGAATTTTATCATTCAGGAGTTTTCCAATTTGCGAATTTTGTCATTAAAGAATTTCATAATTTAAGAATTTTATCATTCGGGGATTTTATAACTTTGAATTTTTTTATACAGGAACTTTTCAATTTGCAAAGTTTATTTTTAAGAAATTTTGTAATTTGAGAATTTTGTCATTCCAGAATTTTATAACTATGGAATTTTAATTTTCTGAAATTTTTTAATTCGCAAATTTTGTGATTTGAGAATTTTATTATTTGTGAAATTTATTATTCGAGAAGTTTCCAACTGGCAAATTTTATTATCCCGGAATTTTATAATTTGGAAATTCTATTATTCTGGAATTTCATTATTCGGAAATTCCGCAATTTAAAAATTTTATTATTCGAAAATGTTACAATATGTGAATTTTATTATTCCAATAATCTTATTGTTAGGAAATTTAATTATTCGGGAATTTTTCAATTTGCGAATTTTATTATTCGGAAATTTTTCATTTTGAGAATTTTATTATTCGGAAATTTTACAATTCGGGAATTTCATAATTCGGGTATTTTATTATTCCGGAATTTTATTATTGGAAAATCTTATCCAGGAATTTCCTAATTTGCGAATTTTTGTCATTGGAGAATTATTTAATTTAATAATTTTATTATTCAGGAATTTTATAACTTTTGGATTTTATCATTCAGAAATTTTGTGATTTAAGAATTCTATTATTTGGGAATTTTATTATTCGAGGACTTTCGAACTCGCAAGTTTTTTTATTCCTGAATTTTATAATTTGGAAATTCTATTATTCTGTAATTTTATTATCTGGGAATTCTCGTATTTGCAAATTTTATAATTTGGGTATTTTATTATTCGAAAATCTTATTATTTGAAAATTTCATTATTCGGAAATTTTCCAATTTGCGAATTTTCCAATTTGCGAATTTCATTGTTCAGAAATTTTCTGATTCGCGAATTTCACATATTTTTTTTTATAAATTCATATAGTTCTTCATCTTGATTCCAATTTTTTTTCGGATTCTGATGAATTTTACCGTGTCCTTCTATAAAAAAGATATCTTGTGAGTTTTATGTGGGCTAAACAGTTTTTGTAGGCAGCAACATTTTTTGCATAAAATTGAATTTTCTCATTTTTTGCGCAAATAACGAGAGATACGAATTGAACTTACGTTTTTAGCATTCTTTTAATTATCTTGAATACCTTAAATTTTTTTAATTCCTTAAAGTCTTTTATATAATTAAATTCTTAAAATTCCTGGAATTCCTTCCGTTCCTCGAATTCTTTGCATTCCTCGGATTCCTTGAATTCCTCTGATTCCTTGAATCACTTAAATTTTTGAATTTTTTGATTTACTTAAATTTCTTAAATTCATCAAATTCCTTGGATTTCTGGGTTTCTATGAATTTGCCGAATTCATTGAATTTGTCGAATTCATTGAATTTGTCGAATTCATTGAATGCTTCGAATTTCTTGAATTCATCGAATTCTCTCAATTCATTGAATTTCTATAGTTTCTTTTCTCTCATTTTTTAAATTTCCTAAATCCCTTGAATTCACGGAATACTTATAATTTCTTGAATTCTCATAATTCCTTGAATTCTTTCAATTCCTTAAATTCTTATAACTTCCTAAATTCTCATAATTCAAACAATTTCTTGAGTTTCTCTAAATTTTAGAATTCATACAGTTTCTGGAAATCTTGAAATTCCTAGAATTCTTTTAATTCCTGGAATTTATAGAATTCCTAGGATTCCTAGGATTCCTAGAATTCATGTAATTCCTTAAATTTCTCGTATTCTTCTGATTGCCTCAAATACTTTCAATATCTCGAATTCTTCCAATTTCTTGAATTCCTTGAATTCCTTGAATTTCCCGAATTCTTTAAATTTCTGAAATTCCTTTAATGCCTTAAAATCTTTTGGTTCCTCGAATTCCTTGAATTCTTAGAATTCCTGAAATTCCTCCAATTCCCTGCATTTCTCGAATTTATTAAGTTTATTGAATTCTTACAATTCCTCAAATTTCTCAAATTTCTTGAATTCCTCGAATTTCTTGAGTTCGTTAAATTTTTAGAATTACTACAGTTTATAGAATTCTTGAAATACCTAGAATTCCCTAGACTTCTTGAATTCCTGATTTTTCTTAAATTCCTAGAGTTCCTGAAATTCTTTGAATTTTTGGATTTCTTGAATCCCTTGAATTTCTCAAATTCCTCGAATTTCTTGAATTCTTCGAATTTCTTAAATTCCTAGAATTTCTTTAATTCCTAGAATTCCTGAATTTTCTCAAATTTCTAGAATCCCTGAAATCCATAAAATTCATCAAATTCCTAGAATGCCTGAAATTATTAAAATTTCTCGAATTTCTTGAATTCCTAGAATTCCCTAAATTCTTAGGATTCCTAAAGTTCATCAAACTCCCTGAATTCCTCAAATTTCTTAAATTCATCAAATTCTTTCAATTCCTCGAATTTCTTGCATTTATCGATTTCTTGAATACCTCTAATTTCCTGAATTGCTCGAATTTCTTGAATTTCTAGAATTTCCTTAATTCCTTGAATTTATTAAATTCCCAGAATTCCTGGATTTTCTTAAATTCTTAGAATTTCCTAAATCCCTAGAATTCCTGGAATTCATAAAAGTCACTAGATACCTAGAATTCCTGGAATCCCTCAAATTAATAGAATTCCTCGAATTCCTTGAATTCCTCGAATTCCTTGAATTCCTAGAATTCCCTGAATTCTTAGGATTACTTAAGTTCATCAAATACCCTAAATTCCTCGAATTTCTTAAATTCTTAGAATTCTTTCAGTTCCTCGAATTTTTTAAATTCATCGATTTCTTGAATACCTTTAATTTCCTGAATTCCTCGAATTTCTTGAATTCCTTGAATTTCTTAAATTCCTTGAATTTCTTAAATTCCTTGAATTTATTAAGTTCCTAGAATTCCTGGATTTTATTAAATTCTTGAAATTTCTTAAACTTCTAGAATTCCCTAAATTCTTAGGATTCCCGAAGCTCCTCGAATTCCCTGAATTCCTCGAATTTCTTTAATTAATTGATTTCCTTAAATCCTTTAATTTCCTAAATTCTTCGAATTTCTTAAAATTCTCGAATTTTTTTGAATTCCTTGAATTTTTTGGAGTTCTTCAGATTCTTAGAATTACTACAGTTTATAGAATTCTCAAAATACCTAGAATTTCCTAAATTTATAGAATTCCTGGAATTTCTTAAATTCCTAGAATGCCTGGAATTCATAGAATATTTTGGATTTATTAAATCCCTCGAATTTCTTAAATTCCTCGACTTTCTTGAATTAATTGAATTTCTTAAACTCCCTAAATTCCTAGAATTCCTGGAATTCATAAAATTAATGAAAAATTTCTAGAATTCCTGGAATTCCTTAAATTTATAGAATTCTTCGAATTTCTAAAATTTTTAGTATCCCTTACATTCTTCGAATTCCTTGCAGAGCTACAAGTCTTTGATTCTCTTAAATTCCTTGAATTCCTCGGATTTCTCAATTTTCTTAAATTTCTGAATTTGCCACATTTTTTAAATTTCTCGAATTCCTTGGTTTCCTTGAGATCGTCGAAATGATTGAACTTTTTAAGCTTCTTAAATTACTTCAATTTCTTGAATTCATCGAGTTTTCTCAATTTCACGAATTCCTAGTTTCTTTTTTTAAATCCTCTGGATTTATTTAATTTTTTGAATTCCTCGAATTTTTATAATTTCTTTAATTCTCATAATTCCTTGAATTCTTTCAATTCC
Organism: Amphibolips quercusostensackenii; assembly: GCA_032357855.1. Classification (NCBI taxonomy): domain Eukaryota; kingdom Metazoa; phylum Arthropoda; class Insecta; order Hymenoptera; family Cynipidae; genus Amphibolips; species Amphibolips quercusostensackenii. The sequence goes on along the minus strand of JAUELO010000244.1, from coordinate 492,102 downwards.
TTGAATTCTTATCATTTATACCATTTCTTTAGTTCCTTAAATTCCTAAAATTACTACAGTTTCTAGAATTCTTGAAATTACTAGAATTCTATAAATTCCTAGAATTCCTGGAATTTCTTTTATTCTTAAGATTTTTGTAATTCCTGGAATTCGCTGAATTTCTTGAATTTTTTTAATTTATCGAATTCTTTCAAATTCTTGAATTCTTTGAATTTTTAAATTCCCTGATTTCCTAAATTCCTCGCTTTTTTTGAATTTCTCGAATTCCTTGTATTATTAGAATTTCTTGAATTTTTCGAATTTCTTAAATTCTTCAAATTTCCTAAATTCTTCAAATTTCCTAAATTCTTCGGATTTTCTAAATTCCTCGAATTTGTTAAATTCTTTGAGTTTCTTAAATTCCTCGAATTTCTTGAATTTTTTCAATTCCTCGAATTCCTCAAATTTATTAAATTCTTTAAATTTCTCAAATTCCTTGAATTCCCTCTCTTTTTTGAATTTCTTGAATTCCTAGAACTTCTTTAACTTTTTGAATTCTTCGAATTTCTTGAATCCCTTGATCTCCTTAAATTCTTCGAATCCTTATAATTCCTTGAATTCTTATAATTATCTGAGTTCTTATAATTCATGCAATTTTTTTTAATGTCTTAAATTCTTAGAATTACTAGAGTTTCTAGGATTTCTGAAATTCCTGAAGTTCATAGATTTCCTTAAACTCCTCAAATTTTTCGAATTCCTAGAATTCCTAGAATTGTTTGATTTTCCTGTATTTTTTGATTTCCTCAAATTTCTTTCATTTTTTGAATTCCTTGAATTATTTAAATTTTAGGAATTCTCTGAATTGTTTGTATTTGTATTCTTGTATTCTCGTATTCCTTAAATTCCTTAAATTCTCCAAATACCTCGATTTTCTTTAATTCATCGAATTCTCCAAATTCCCCGAATTCCTTGAATTCTTCAAATTCCCTCAATCTGTAGAATTCCCTAAATTTTTCAAATTTCTTGAACTACGTGAATTCCTTGGATTCTTTTATTTCCTTGAATGGTTTGAATTATTTAAATTACCTAAATACTTTGTTATCTTTAAATTCTTTGTATTCTCTGAATACTAGAAATTCCTTGAATTCTTAAAATTTCTTCAATCCCTGAAATTTCTTGAATCCTCATAATTCCTTGAATTCTTAAAATTTCTTCAATCCCTGAAATTTCTTGAATCCTCATAATTCCTTGAATTCTTTCAACTATTTTAATTCTTATACTTTCTTGAATTTCTATAAAGTCTTAAATTCTTGTTATTCCCTGAATTCTCATAATTCCTGGAATTTATTGAATCCTTATAATTCCTTGAATTCTAATAATTTCTTAAGTTCATTCAATTCTTTGGATTCTTATAAATCATGGAATTTCTGAAATTCCTTAAATTTTAAAAATCACTAAAAATTCTAGGATTTCTGAAATTCCTGAAATTCATAGATTTTCTTAAACTCCTCGAATCCCTTAAATTCCCAGAATTTTTCTAATTCCTTGAATCCCTTGAATTTTTTGATTCCTCTGTATTTTTTGATTTCCTGGAATTTCTTTTATTCTCCCAATTCCTCAAATTATTTGAATTCTTAGAATTTCCTATATTTTTTTGTATTCTCGAAATTCTTTGTATTTCATGAATGCATTGAATTCGATGAATCCTTTGTATTTCCTGAATTTTTTGGATTCCTCAAATAATTCGAATTTCTCAAGTCGCTCGAATTCTTTTTATTATTCGAATTTCTCGTATTTCTCAAATTCCTAGAATTCTCCGAATTCCTCGATTTTCTATAATTCATCGAATTCTCCAAATTCCTCGAATTCCTTGAAGTCCTTAAATTCCTCAAATCTGTGAAATAACTTAAATTCTTAGAATTTCTTGAACTACTTGAATTTCTTGAATTCTTTTATTGCCTTGAATGATTCGAATTATTTGAATAACCTGAATACTTTGTATTCTCTAAATTCTTTCTATTCTCTGAATATTTGAAATTCCATGAATTCTTTGTGTTTCCTGAATCATTTGAATTCCATGAATTCTTTGAATTCTCTAAAAACTTTAAATTACATAAATTGTGCGAATTCCTTGAATTCTTAAAATTTCTTGAATCCTTAGAATTTCTTGAATCCTTATAATTCCTTAAATTCTTTTAATTATTTAAATTCTTATAATTTCTTGAATTTTTAAAATTTCTTAAATTCTTTTAATTTCCTGAATTCTAATGATTCCTGGAATTTTTCGAATCTTTATAATTTTTTGAATTCGTATAATTGCTTGAATCCATTCGATTCTTTGAATTTTGATAAATCATAGAATTTCTTAAATTCATTAAATTCTTAGAATTACTAGAGTTTCTAGAATTTCTTGAATTCCTACAATTCTCGGGATTCCTAGAGTGCCTGTAACTCCTAGAATTTCTGGAATTTCTCAAATTCCTAGCATTACTGGAATTTCTTAAATATTGCAAATTCCACGAATTCCTTAAATTTGTAGGATTCTTCAAATTCCATGAACTCTTTGTATTGCCTGAATTCTTTAAATTCTCTGAACTCTGTTGAATTTTTTTTTATTTCTTTTGAATCAGCTTGGAATTAATATTTAGTTAATCTTAAATTTTTTGCATTCCTGGTAATCCTTTAATTTCTCGAACTCTTTGCATTCCTTGAAGTCCTTAAATTCCTAGAAAACTTTGAATTATTTCAAATTCATTAAAACCTTTCATTTCTTTAGAATTCATGTTCTTTCAATTCTTAATTTTTTTAAGGTCTTTAAATTCCCCGAATTCTTTGAATTTTTTGAATTTTATTTATTTTCCAAAATTATAGAAACACTAGCTTTTTTCGGAATTCCTTGAACTCTGTGATTTTTTTGAAATCTTTTAATTTTTTTAATCCTTTTTATACCTTTGATTTATTGCATTCCTCCAATTTGCTTAATTCTCTTAGATTTAATAAAACCTTTAGTTTCTTTGGAGTTTCTGAAATTCTTCAAATTATTGAAATTCTTAGAATTCTTGTAAATTTATAGAGACTATTAATTTCTTTAGAATTGTTTTGAATTTATTAAATTATTTTTAATCTTTTTAAGTTCTTTCAAATTTACAATAAAATATCTTAAATTCGTTTAAATTTTCTTAAATTAACCTTTAAATAATTAAACAGTTTTTGCGTCTGAACAATTTTTTTTAAAATAACATTTTCTAATTTTTATCGGAAACAAAAAAAAATATCAAAAATGTTAATACAAAAGTTTTCACGTATAAAAAAGAACTACAACATGGTCTAAAACGTCTACAACATGGTGGCTTTTCAATGTAATAAAAAGTAACAAAACTAAATAATAATTTATCTTTATTGTAGTCTTGAGCAAAATATTGTTTTTCCGTTACTTACACATTCTTATAAAATACCGAAAAATTATTACCAATAAAGGAAATTATTAGATTTTAACTTATTATTGACTAAAAAATATTTTTATCACTAACTAACTTTTTCCAAGCGTTTCCGCAACACCAAAGGACGATATAAAAACGTTAAAAATAGTCACGAAAAAAACACCAATAAATGTCCAATTATTGGCCGTGTTGGCCTTGCACATTTGAGCTTCGACTTTTACATTATATCGGCTGTTCCAAATAAGTCCAAATCCAACTGCGATTTGTAAAATTAGACTTAATCCAATCATCGCTAGGGATGGATAATAAAATGGATGAGTACCACTGGATTGAAGAACGTATCGAAATTGATTTGCATTTGCACTAGTTAAAGCCAGGACCAACATTCCTTCAGCAATCGTCTTTTTTTGTTGATAAAAATTCACATCTGGAATACGAGACTCTCCTGGCTAAAAATAATTTGACACAAAATTAATTTTTATTTTTCAAACTTAAAAATTGCAATAAAAGTTAGTTCTCTAATTTCTATGAATTTTCTCAAGTATTTTAATGATAAATACTAAGGGAAATTTTTGTTAGGTTTATTAGAAGAGGAGAGATTTTGAAATTCGAATTTCGCGCGCTAAATACTAAGTGTATTCGGTCTAGCCAATTAGGCATTTTCAGTTGTGACGTCAAACCAATCTGACGTCCTATAGCTGGAAGGACAAGAATAACAAGAAGTGCATGCGATATTAACTTTATTTTTGAAATACCTTCATAAAAAATAATTTCTTACCATAATTGTACTTGGAGATTATTTACGATTTTTCAAGAATAATCCAATAAAATAATGAAATCAATGCAAAAAATTGTCGATTTTATTATTTTATTAGATAGTGCTTTTAATATAAAAACTAATTTTTTATTACACTTACGGTCAGAAATTGACGGCTCGGGAAGCAGAACTGACGGAGCGCTCGGCCAGTAGGCAAGGAGAGAGGATAACGCGTAGTGAACGAGGCGAACGAGGCGACGAATCAATTTACAACGCAACAATCAACTCGTCATTTTTCAGTGAATAATCATTGAATCAAGTTGATTTTTGCATATAAATATTCTTCGGGCTTGAGCGCTTCTTACAAATATACTCATCCGTTTATAATGTTTATTTATTTTATTATAAGCAATAAATAAACATTATGTTAAAAAAATAATGTTGATTTAGAAATTGATTTAAAAAACCGACTTTAACTTCTTTTTTGATACATTTTGATATATTTAGTCAAAAATGTTGATCAGTCGGTTGGTACTTGTAGTAATGAATGAGCAAACGCACAAGTTTTCAAATGTTTAACAACCCTAACTGAAAGAAAATTTTCCTTGCTTTTCGGAGAACAAAAGACGAGAAGCCTAAAAAATATTTTTAGTCGAAAAACAATTTTATTTAATAATTATTTACTTAAATTGACGAGTTGATTGTTGCATTGTAAATTAATTCGCGCCTCGTCCGCCTTGTTCTCGACGCGTTATTCCCTCTTCTGCCTGCTGGCCAAGCGTTCCATCGGTTCTGCTTTCCGAGCCGTCAATTATTTTTCCCAAAGATTTAAAAAAATATAATTAACTTTAATGTTAAGTTTAGTCAAAAAGTATATCAAAAATACAAGTTTTGTGAAGATTAAAAAAATTTATAAATAATTAAAATAAAATTAATAATAAAAAAAATGTTTAAATGCAAAAAGAAGGATTTAGAGAGAAGAAACCTCACATGAACAGAAGATGTCGTTTGGTATCATACTATCATACGCTATTTGTAAATTATTATTATATTATATGTAAATTATTAAAAAAATTATTAAACAAATTCATGGAATTTAAAACTAACCTGGTTAAGTGATATTACTTGTAATTTCCATGAAAAATGCCAAGCGCAAGCGCGTTACGTAATTTGAAAGAATTTCAAAATTAAATTTAAATTAAAAAAAAAAGTAAAGAATTATTTTCCACTGTCAATTTAATGTCTGTGGAATTAGGAATATTCAAAGTTTATTTTATCAGTGAATAATTATAGTTGATTTACCTAAATGAAAAACAATTTTAAAATATGGTTAACTCTATTTTAAAATTCCGAAATTTCCCATCACAAGCAAAAATATTTAAAGTCAAGATTTAATTATTTTTTAAATTATTTTAAATTATTTTATAATAATTATTTAATTGGAAAACGTCCGCGAGTGTTACCAAATATTAAATTCAATATAAAACACTTTAATTTCCTAACAACTTGAGTAATAATGTTGCATTTTAACAAAATAGATAAATTTTTTAATAAATAGTTGAATTTTCAACCCAAAACGATTTTTTCAGTCGAGAAATTACAGAAATTTGAACCAAATAAATGACTAAAAAAAAGAATTTTCAGCTAAAACGATAAATCTTAAAAAAAATCTTAATCAGAAATACGTTTAACTTAGTAGTTAAATTTTCAACCAAAAAAGATAAATCCTAAATTTTCTTTCTAAATAATAGAATTTTCAAAAAAAAAAAAATTTTTTACAAAGACGATTAATTTTCCACGAATTAGTTGAATTGTCAAGTAAAAAATACCATTTCCAACGAAAAATGTAATAAATAAATTTTAATGGAAAATGAAATACGAATTTTCACCAAAATAGTTAAATTGTGAACAAACGAAAAAAAAAACAATTTCCAACAAGATTACATTCTTAACCAAAGAGATGAACTTTCAACTTTAATGAATCTTCAACTGGAATAATTTAATTCTCAGTAAAAAAAGTGAGTTGTAACCAAAAAAGAATTTTCAAACAATATAGTTAAATTTTCCTCAAAAAAGTTAATTTTTAACCAAACAGCTGAACTTTCTACTAAAATATTTGAATTTTTAACCAAAAATAAAAAAAAACGATTTTTCGAGAATCCAGTTTAGTTTCCAACAAGAAGTATGACCTTTAAAAAAAATTGTTGATTTAAACAAAATAATTACATTTTTGACCAAATAATTAAATTTTCAACAAAACATGTACATTTTTAAATTATATGGTGAACATTTAACTAGAATGTTCAGTTTTCATTAAAAAAAATTAATTAAAATTTTTTAAAAATAATATAGTTACATTTTCAAACAAAGAGAAGAACTTTTAACTTATGGGACGGATCTTCAACTGTAAGAAATTAATTTTTAGTAAAGAAAATAATTTAGAAAAAAGTTTTTTTGGGTAAAAATTATATCAGAGGCCTAAATACCAATATTTATGTTGTTAGATTTAGCGGAGATCTCTGCTATAATAGAATCGTTGATAAGTAGGGAATCCACTATATCAAATAAGTTTTTATTAATGCGAAATTAATTAAAAACGCGAAAAGAGAATCCACTATATCAAATACATTTTTATTGCTCGAAAATAATTGAAAATGCGAGATTTGTGTTTTTAATTAAGTTCGTGTGATAACAATTGACTTGATATAGTAGATTCTCTACTTATCAACGATTCTGTAGCAGAGATCTCTGCGGAATATAACATTAAAAAGACTAGTATTTGGGCCTCTAATAAAATTTTTATCATAAAAAAAGTTACATTTTTAACCAAAGATATGAATTTTTAACTAAAATTTTAGCCGGTTGAATTCAACTGAAAAAGAGGAATTTCTTACAAAATACAAGAATCGTCTATTAAATAATAGCATTTCAACTTATAATTAAAAAATTTGGAACCAAAAATGGAATAGCTACATGTTTAGATAAAAAATTATTTTTTTTGCGAAAAAAACACAAATTTTTTATAGAATAGTACTGTCAACTTATGTGACGAATCTTGAAATCTTCAACTGTAAGAATTAAATTTTCAGTAAAAAAAAAGAATTTAAAAAAAGTTTTTTTTAATAAAAATTAAATTAGAGGCCTAAATATAATTATTTATGTTGTTAGATTTAGCGGGGATCTCTGCTATAATAGAATCGTTGATAAGTAGGGAATCTACGATATCAAATCAATTTTCATTTATGCGAAATGAATTAAAAACGCGCGAAGAGAATCTACAATATCAAATACATTTTTATTGCTCGAAAAGAATTAAAAACGCGAGATTTGCGTTTTTAATTAAGTTCGCGTAATAACAATTGACTTGATATAGTAGATTCCTTACTTATCAACGATTTTGTAGCAAAGATCTCTGCGGAATCTAACATTCAAAACACTAGTATTTAGGCCTCTAATAAAATTTTTATCATAAAAAAAGTTACATTTTCAACCAAAGATATAAATTTGTAACTGAAATTTTGCCCAGTCGAATTCAACTGAAAAAAGGAATTTTTTACAAAATACAGGAATTGTCTACCAAATAGTAGAATTTTAACTTATAATTGAAAAATTTGGAACCAAAAATGGAATAGCTACATATTCAGATTTTTTAATTTTTAAACAAAAAGTTAAATTTGTACTAAAGTAGTTTAATTTTCGACCAAAGTATGAATTTCTTACCAAATTATTGAATTTCCAACAAAAAAATAAGAATTTTGTCTAAAACCTAATATGTCGATATTAAGAATAATATCATATTAATAATAATATATATCATTACGAAATTAAATGTTCAAGTGTAATGGTTAATAGCATTTCTGAATCAATTTAAAGTTTCCCGCCTTATTATTTTAAACTTTTGGAACTTTAAAACTTTTCCAAAGTTTAAGAAAACTTGACAATCCTAATAAACAACTCATTACAGATCCCTTCACCGCTTTAAGCACGTCTTTTTTCGGATTGTCCTAAGCGCTTCAAAGGCGGGAAATTCAAACGCTTCAAATTCTCTTTTTGTTTTCTGATATAAAAAAATTAAGAAAAACTCTATTTTTCGCTATTTTCAGCATCAGAACTATATAATTGACTCAATAAACAAAAATTTAAAAGATCGTATTACCACAAATCCAGGTGGCAATTCCGGATCCGCTTGACCTGGATTTTTCGGAAAATTTGGATAATATCCCGGGGGTTTATTTCTGGGCCTTTCAGGTAAAAATCCATCATCAATGCCTCGGTCATCGGATTCGCCATCTGGGGGATAGTCACCCGGTTCAAGGTCATCAATCTCAGGGCCGTAAGTAGGCTTCGGATTATACGTGTTGTCGGTCTCCAAGAGTCGATCCGAAAATTTTTGGGTCCCATTATTTTTATTGTCAGTTGAGAATTCGTCCATATAGAGAATGTCATCCTCCGTCACCACTTTTGCATTACGAGCCATTTTTGATCAATTTATTAAAATTTTTATTAATTTCAAAATATTTAAGTATTTAAAACTATTTTATTTTCTTTTGTCTCAGATTTCATTTTTATTATATTATTTATTTGAAATAAATTTATAACCAATTTTTTTCTTCTAAGTCACTTTGTGTTCGAATTGACGAGCACCATAAATTTCACAAAATACCTTTTTTTTAACAAAGGATTTTGGTATACATTAATCACAGTTTTTCACTGGCACTTCACATTTCAAATTTATTTTATTTATAATAAAAAAAAATTTTAAATATAAATAATTTTAGATTTTTTAAAAAATTTTAATATTTCTCAACAGATGTTTTCCACGTGTTCACTGTTCACCTGTCGACAAGAGCGCGAACCGACCGTGACACTCTTTCACTGGATGAAAGTCTTCTGAGGTATCTTGGTCCGTAAGATTCAGTATAGCTGTACTTCTTAAAATAATTTTAGACGTCACTGACTGATAGTATTCATTCAAATTTTGACACTTTCGGACCCAGAAAAGTGGAATATTAAATCCAGAAAAAATTATGAAATCATAGAAATATTAGAAATTTTTTACTTTCAACTATGAAGCGCGCGCTAGTGCGCGTAGTTCTTTAATTTGAGGAAAAAAATAATTTCTGAATCAAAATAAAAATTTCGAATAACTACTTATTTGCAAAATTTTTTTTCGAGCTTAAATAATATTTTAGGAAAGTATTATCAGTTTGTTTTCAAGTTTATATATAAATAATATTATTAATATACTTGAAAAAATTTAAAAGGATTTTTTAAATTTTCAAATGGGTTAAAAAAATACATAAAAATTCTAAAAAAATTGTTATGTTAAAGGATTTTATTGAATTTTAGGATAAATTCGAATCATTTCGAAAGATATTTAGGACATTGAGAAGTTTGCTGCAAAATTATAAATATTTTATGAATTTTTGGAACCATTCCAGGTTTAAAGTATTTTCAATTTCGTAAAAAATAAAAAATGCCTCAGTATTTTTTTAACTGACTTTAAGTAGCCTTAAAATTTAAAATAATGTTAAAAGAAAGAATGCAGGCATTTTCTATTTCAAATATTTTTATTTGGAAAATTTTTGAATGACGGGAATTAAATTTTTTGGGATTTTTTAATCGTCACATTATTAAAAATCTAATGGAAATCCTTAAAAACTTATATTAACTTAGCACCTTTCAAAATCATTAAAAAGCTTCAAAAATTTTTTTTGGCATTGCCAAAAATCTATATTTTGTATTAATTTTATTAAAACCTTTTCAAATTTTAAATTATTATTATTTAAATTGTTTCTGAACTTCAAATATATTTAGAAATGATCCGCATTTTTCACAAATTTTTGAAATCTCTTGAAAAGTTTGATAATATTTTAAAATATTGTCTTAAAATAAATTTTAAAATTAACAAAAACTTTTTTATACTGTTGAAACCTTTAAAAATCCTTGAAAAACCTTTAATTTTTTGGTTCGAAATCTGCAAAAATCTATGCAAAAATTAAAAATTTGTCTTGAAATCTTTCAGATTTTGTTTAATATTATAAAATATTTGACATTTGAAAAACACCAACATAGGAAAATAAAAAAAAATTTTGGTGAAATTTTAGAATGTCGAAAATTTTATTTTTGGGGAATTTTCAATCGCACCATTTTTCGAAATTTTCTGAAATTTTTTAAAAGTTAAAAAAATTTTTTTTTATAATTTTATATGAAAAAATAAAAAATCATTAAAACCTCTCCCAGAAATAGTAAGAAAATTTGTTTATTATCTTAAAACCTTTCAAAATGCAAAAGTCGATGCAAAAATAAAAAACTTGCCTTAAAATCTTTCATATTTTTTTTTTGATGTTAGAAAATATCCAATATTGTGAAATTACCAACACAGAGAAAAAGTCCTAATTAATAAAGAATAAAGTACTTTTTTATAATTAAGGTATGTTTTATTTTAAAATTTATTTATTACATATTTTAAAAATTTAATTATTGTCAAGATTTAGAAGTTTTTATTTCGGTAATAATAAAAATTGTCAGAAATTTTATTATTCACAAGTTTTCCAATTTTGAAATTTTAAATTTGTAGAGATTTTTTCTAACTTTTCTGTAGAGATTAATTTGAAAAATGAACAATCTTAAAAACTTTTCTTTAGAAATCTCAAGAAAATTCAGTTTATTATCTTAAAATATTTTAAAATCCTTAAAAAGCTTCAAATTTTTATTTTTAGATTTTTAAAAATCTCCATTTTGCTTTTAATTTTATTAAAATCTTTTCAAATTTTAGTTATTTTTAAAATTTTTTCTGAACTTCTAAACATCTATTCAAATGCTTCAAATTTTTTTTAAATTAAAAAATGTTGCAAAATAAAAAAAATTACCTTAAAACTTTTTCGATTTTTTTTTTACCAATTTTGAAAATATTTAAAAGAAACTTCAAATTTCTTTGTGTAGAATTTAAAATATAATAATAATTTTATAATATTATAATTATATATATGCAATTTATTTTATTAGGTAGATTTAATTGTTTAATTAAAATTCTTTGCAACAATCTATTCCAAAACAACTTGCCGGGGAATCTTCCAGACTCTTGTTTGACAAGTTTGGAAATCTTTTAAAATATTTTCTTGAAATCAATTTTTTGAAATAAAAAATTATTTTAAATTCTTCTAGAAATCTTACAAAATTTTTTTTATTATTTTAAAACCTTTTAAAGTCCTTAAAAAGGTTCAAAATTTTATTTCGAAATCTCTCAAAATATACGTTTTGTCCTTAATGCTTTAGAAGCTTTTTAAATGTAAAATTCATCTTGAATTTTTGTTTGAACTTCTAAATATCATTTAACATGATTCCAATTCTTTTTAAGGCCTGAAAATTTAAAGAAAATACTTAAAAAATTTTCAGATTCTTTTTCGATAATTTCGCAAATCGTTTAAAATGTTTTATAACCTTTTTAAATATTCTTTTTCAATTAATATTTTAAAATACAAATCTTAAATTCTTTTAAAACGTTTAAAGTGCTTTTAAATATTCTTTTAAATTAATTTTTAAAAATAAAAATGTATTCTAAACTTTCCTTAAAATATTAAAAAATTTTTATTTTTATTTTAAAACCTTAAATTTTTCGTTCGGAATCTTTAAAAATCTACAATTTGTTTTTAACTGTTGGAAATATTTAAAAAATTGAAATTATTAAAATTTTTTTTGAAAACTTCTAGATATTTTGTAAAATGATACATTTTTTTTTAAGTTGAGTAATGTAGCAAAATTAAAAAATTTTACTTTTATATTTTCGACATTCTGTTTCGAATTTTTTACAAATGATTAGTGTTAAGAACTCTTTTCCACATTTCTCTTCAAATTCATTTTTCAAAACAAACAATTCTTTGACATGTTTCTAAGAATCTTAAGAAAATTTTTTTATGCTTTCAAAACCTTTGAAAATTCTTAAAAACTTCTTTTTTCGAAATCTTCAAAAATTTACATTTTCTTTTTAATTTTATGCTATTTTAGCAAAGAACAAACTAAAACAATTTTTTAGGAAAAGAATTCAATTTCTTGATGCCATTTTTTCCATGGTTCACACCCAGAGACCACGTGGTAAAGTGAAGAATCTAATTAAAATGTATAATATAATAAAAATTCATGAATTCTTCTAATTCAAAAAAAGCAATTAAATTTTAATGATAAAACCGAAAAAATTATTCTGATATGACATTTCTTCAAATGTCGAATTAAAATAAAAAGAAGGGGTGATGACAAAACCTTATAAAAACTTTAGACAATTGTTAAAAGAAATAATTATAATTCAAATTTTCAGGATATAGAATTGCTTTCTCATTATTTGAATAAGGATCTTAGGTTTATTGTTAAATTGTAAGAGAAAATAATTAAAGGTAGTGTAAAGGTAAAAATCGACATCAGAGCTTCGAGAATAGCATTGTTTTAATATTTAAAAAAATATCGACAACCATCTTACAGCTAAAATTCATTTAAATTTCTCCAATCAAATAAAAACCAAAAAAAATTTCAAATAGAAAAACTATTTTCCATGTGTCACACAATCTTATAAAATTGTGTGAAAATTTAACTGGAGATAAGCCTTGGAAGTGTAGCACTGTAAATATTAGAAACCAGTCTTACCGAATTATGAGCATCACTTTCCATGAGTAAAAAAATTTGGGTAGAAGATCGTAATGTAAATTTTTTTTTAAAGTTGATTTTATTTTCATTCAATTAACAAAAGATAAATAAACAAAGACTATAGAGAATCGGAATTATGTAAGAAAAAAGAGTCTGTATTTGAAATATGCAGCTGCCATCACTGGTGAGTAAATATGAACAAACAATAATTTGGTGCTTTTTGTCGATTGCTTATTGTCTTTTAAAAATTTAAAACCTCTTGGATATGGTTTTTTGCTTCTTATCTATTATAAATAAAATAATTATTACAAAAAAAATATTTGTTCTACAGCATCAATCACAACAGTCGAATTTGGGATAACTATTTTTTGGACGTCTCCATCATTGCCACACTTGACAAATTCAGCATCACAATTTCCAGTATCAGTCATCCAAGGAGCCTGTGTAGCATCCTTTAATGATTGTGAATCAATTGTGGTCTATCTTCTAAGCACCCTTTTTATCGATTGGCTAGGTCCCAAAAGAACATTGTTATTTCTAGCCATGCCTCAAATTATGTCCTGGATTTTAATTTGTTTTGTAAGAAATTGGATCATCCCTTGTTTAGCCATAGTTATAGGGGTCATTGGATATGGAGGTGGTTTGTGTGCAACTTCTGTATATGCTGAAGAAATTGAAGATGAAAGTACTGGACATATATTTCTCACTCTTATGAAATTGACAATAAAAATTGGTATCTTCATTACCATGTTCGTGGGAGCGTTCCTGTTTTACAATACTATGAATCTTATCCTTCTGGGAATACCAATCATCTTCATTATTGCATTTTCCTACGTGCCAGATAGCAATCAATTTCATCCTATAGATGTTGCGGAAGACGAGAACGAAGATCTTAGAGAAAATATGGTTTTAAAAGAAAAGACAGTTGATGTTCTAAAAGAAAATACAGTGGATGTTCTGAAAGCAAAGCCAGTGGATGTTCTAAAAGCAAAGCCAGTGGATGTTCCAGAAAAAAGTACAGTGTTTGTTCTACAAGAAAAAACAGTGGCTGTTCTTAACGATACTATAGTTGATGTTCTTCAGGAAAGCACGATTGATTTCTTCAAAGAAGATGCAATCAGCCTTCTTAATAAAACAACACTAGATGTTTTAAGTAAAAATAGGCATATTACAAATACGAACTAAGATTTGAAAGAAACAGTACCTAATGAAAAACAAAACACGATAGAAGAAAAGACAAACCTCTTGAATAATAATAACAATAGAAATAAACTGATCGAGAAAATGTAGTCATAAGTGAAGGGGATGGATGCCGGAGAATGTCCTCAACTCGATGAATGGCTGACTTCGACCGTCTCTTCAATCGTTCCTAATAAAAAACTCGCCTGGTAACCCTGAGGTCCCTTTTCTCGCCGCACGTCACATATAATTGTGCTCTACAGCACATAGCTATAGATATAATTAGCACGTTATAAGCTGTATAGTATAGCTATAGATATAGTAAATAGGTAATTATCTAATTATGCGTGGGACTCAATAGTGATTTCACATTAGCCTGATAGTCTGATAGCCTGATAGTGACATAATTAATTAATTAATTATCTATACAGTATAGCTATAGATTAGGGTGGTCCAAAAAAAGACATTTTCGAATTTTTGAAATTAGACTGAAAAATATTGTAGGATACTTGAAAACAGAAAACCCCTAATTTTTTGTTTTGAAAAAAATAATTAGTGGGACTACGCATTTGTTGCAAAGTTTTTTCTAAATTCACTACTCAACATAGTAAATTCACGGTGCCGCCTATGGTTCA
>JAUELO010000244.1:466629-477375 GCA_032357855.1 Amphibolips quercusostensackenii | reverse complement strand
GGGGGGCAAATTTTACATAAATCTAATACCTTCTCTGATAAGAATGTAAAAACCCATCCTAGCGTGAAGTGGTTCTAAGAAAATTTGTAGATATAACTCAGGCGAAACATTTGATTAGTTAAAATGTTATATCAGCTTGTCTTATTTTTCCAAAAAGTTTTTTTTTTAATTTTGAATGTATTTTTGCAACAAAAATGTATTACAGATTTTTAAATGTATTTGAATGCACAATTTTTGTGCATTGATCTTTTTTCTTGCCTTGCATTGTTTTTCCGAAAATTTGATTTTTTTATTGTCAATGTTATTTTCAGGAATAAAACAAAAACCACGCATTCTATAAAAACATGGTTCATGAAAAATTTGTAGCTCTTTTTTGGGTGAACAAATTTTGTCTCCTGATTTTTTTCGCAGATTGTGTTGTTTGTCTAAAAATTTAATTTTTCAATTTTTAATGTTTTTTACGAATAAAGCAAAAACTACGCATCGCATCAAAAAGTAATTGATAACAAATTTGTAGATCTTTTTTGGTTGCACAATTTTTGTCGATTTATCTTTTGTTGTATCTTGCATAGTTTGACTCAAAAATGGAATTTTTGATTTTTGATTATTTTTTGTGCAATCAAAATTAGAATTTTTGATTTTTTAGAAAAATTTAAAAACTAATTATGATAACTTTATTAAATGATTAAAATGCAACGTTTTTCTCTTTTAGACTTTTTTTCGTATCGTGCGTTGTTTAGCTTAAAATGTTTATTTTTGTTTTTTTGGGGAGATTTCAAAAATGCTATAACTCAGGAAATTTTTTTTTAATTAAAAAAGTCAGAAAGATAAATTGTTTATCTTTCTAAATACTATTTATAACCGTCCATAGAATTTTTAAATATTGAAAGCACTGGTTTTAAAAAATTTTCCAAATGTGCAGACTTTTTGAATTTTTAATCAAAATAGCTGGCTAACAAACCTGACCTGGGGTTTTTCACACTTAAAGAGTATACCAAATGCCAATCTAATAGATAGATTTTGCAAAAGTTATCGTGCTCACAGACAGACATACAGTCAGACTTATAGTTTTTTGCTTCTTATCTATTACAAATAAAATAATTATTACTTAAAGAATATTTGTTTTACAGCATCAATCACAACAGCCGGATTCGGGATAAATATTTCTTGGACCTCTCCATCATTGCCACACTTGACAAATTCAGCATCACAATTTCCAGTATCAGTCATCCAAGGAGCCTGGATAGCATCCCTCAATGGATGTGGGTCAATTGTGGGCTTTCTTCTAAGCACCCTTTTTATCGATTGGCTAGGTCCAAAAAGGACATTGTTATTCCTAGCCATGCCTCAAATTATATCCTGGATTCTAATTTGTCTTGGAAGAAATTGGATTATTCTTTGTTTAGCCAGAGTTATAGGAGGCATTGGATATGGAGGTGGTTTGTGTGCAACTACTGTATATGTTGGAGAAATTGGAGATGAAAGTACTAGAGGTATATTCCTTACTCTAATAAAATTGACAATCAATATCGGTATCTTCATCACCATGTTCCTGGGAGCCTTCCTGTCTTACAATACTATGAATCTTGCTCTTTTGGGAATACCAATCATCTTCATTATTTCATTTTCCTACATGCCAAATAGCAATCAATTTCATCCTGTAGCTGTTGTGGAAGACGGAAACAAAGGTCTTGAGGAAAATATTATTTTAAAAGAAAAGACCGTTGATCTTCTAAAAGAAAATACAGTTGATGTTCTGAAAGCAAAGCCAGTGGATGTTCTAGAAGGAAGTACAGTGTTTGTTCTACAAGAAAAAACAGTGGCTGTTCTTAACGATACTACAGTTGATGTTTTTCAGGAAAGCACAATTGATTTCTTCAAAGAAGATGCAATCAGCCTTCTAAATGAAACTAAACTAGATGTTTCAAATAAAAATAGGCATATCACAAATACGAACCAAGATTTGGAAGCTAAGGGAAATCAAAACATGATAGAAGAAAATATAAACCTCTTAACTAATAAAACCAATCAAAGTAAATCACAAAAATGCATTTTGTGGAGACTTTTTGTTCTACGTAATAATCAGAAAGCTTTGTTGATAATTTTGGTTGCAACCTTGACAGATATATTTTCGGGTCATATGGCAATTGTCTCATACACTCAACAGATTTTTGAATATAGTGGTGCATCCCTAAAAGCTGAATATGCAGCATTATTTTTGGCAGCTTTGAAAATAGCAGCTTCTTTTATTTCTACTTGGGCAGTTGAAAAATTTGGAAGAAGGGTTTTGTTTTTGTCAACAGGCCTGTTGGCTGCTTTTGCTCATAGTCTTGTGGGTTTATTTTTTTTCTTAAAGATGTATTTGAAAGTTGATGTTTCTTCTATAACGTGGTTGCCCCTTTTTGGGGTGTCTATGTATGAAGTAGTGGGCAGTATCGGATTCAGTAGTTTGTTTTTTGTTTATCAAGGCGAACTTTTTTCAAATGATGTTAAAGGGGCTGGGGTGACTTTTACTAATATTGTTTATGAGAGTATCACTTTCTTAGTAAAATTTTACTTTCAAATGGTAATCAATGATTTTGGGATTTATACACTATTTTGGGGATTTGGAATCTGCTCTGTTATTGGATCTGGGCTTACATATTGGATATCACCTGAAACTAAGGGAAAGAGTTTGGAGGAGGTTCAAAATTTGTTAAGAGGTAGCAGAAAAACTTAAAATAATTTTTTTTTGTGATTTGGTTAAACGAGAATTTTTCACTTTCAAGAAGCTACAAAAGATTTGGTGACAAATAAGAAAGGAGAGAGATAACTGATAAATAGTGGTTGAAAAATTAAATTAAAATGAATTTCTAGGAAAAAGTGTTCTGAATTAAAAGAAATTGAAACTATTTTTTCTAACAAATGAAATGTATACTTCACGTAAAATAATAATGAACAATTCAATCAATTTTGTTGTGATTTCTTTAATAAAGATTTTCTGGTGTTAAGGAGCATCAGCATATTTTGTGTTTCGTGATTAATCAAAAAGAAGAATAACTGATCAAAATTTGCAAAAAATTTTAATTTAGATTAAATTTAATACATAAAATAGGTTTTGTCATATATAGAAACCTAGATACTATGTTGCTTAGAATTAAATAAGAAAGCTTTCTATTAATTTCTAAAGGAAAAAGCGGTTTTCAAATTAGAGGAATTTGAATGACGTATTAATTATAAAAATCAAGTTGTCAATTTTATGTTATCTGGTCTGAAATAAAGAAGTTATTCTATTTGAGGCATGTTTTTTTATTCCAAATTGTTGCATATTTTACTTTTTAAACATCACAAAATTTACTACTTGAAACACTTTGATTAGGTTTTATTGAAAAGTAATAAATCACAAAAGTTTTCAGAATAAGAATTCTTTATTTCAAAATTTGTTAAAACGATTGTTTCATTTTTCAATCACGGGTGTTTTAATGCTTCAAATTTTTGGAATTGAACAAAGAAGTATCAATTAAATGTGTTTCAATTAATGACAATTGATTTGAATTTAAGTAATTTCATACTAATTTTTAGTCGGTTTTGTTTTTATTCATTAACAAAAATTGTGATATAATAAAACATAAAATAACGTGCGATAACAACAATGACGATATTTTAATGTTCAAGGATACGCTAAGGAAACGTTTTCAAATAAGGCTGAAGAATTTATTGATTATTTATTAATGTATGAGCAGTAACAAAAAAATTATTGTTAAAATATGTTTCTGTACTTCAAAATTCGTCAAAATGTTAAAGCAAAATTTTATTAAACAAAAATTAATATACAGTTTATAAATAATTATTAAAAATTATTATTAGCAAGTAGATAGATAGGAATATCAACAGTTATATATTCAAAGACTTGTAGCTATTTTAGTTAAACAATTTCACGTAAAGAGGAAGGTTGAAATATTTTTTTCTTATTTCAAAAAATTATAATCAAGAAGGACGACTTCGCAATTATTGAACCTTTTTAAATTTAAAAATTTCTTGGACATAAGAAAATGTTTGAAAATGGTTTTAAAATGGTCAAAAATGGTTTTACAAGAAGAAAAATTTATACTACAATATGTTGCTGTTTTGTAGGTAGGACGTATTATTGAGTATTTTATTAGCATAAGGTATTTTTAATAACAATAATTATAAGCTACATAAGTTAATCATATTATTTTTATTATAGAAATTCTAATTTATTATCTTCCAAAACAATTCCAAAATTTTTTCATGGTTTCGGAAAAAGATTTTGTTCTAACAACCGAAAAATTTTGTTGGGTCAACTAAATATTTTCTTGTTTATATAATAACCATATATTATAGTTAAACCAAAAAAGCGATTTCTGTTCGTCTCTTAAGTATTTGGTATTTTATATCCCTACAGTTTAATGCCAAATGCGTCTGTTCTTCTCCTTCGATGCTTTAAAATTTTCAGCAAGCTGCAACATCTTTTCCTTGGAGGCTATACCCCATTCCTGCCACCCAGCTGAAAATTTCTGTCACCCAGCTACAAATTCCTGTCACCCTGATAAAAATTCCTGTCGTCCAGCTTAAAATTTCTGTACGGGAACCTTGGAGGATCCTGCACATGTCGATGTACACGAACATGCACACGAACCTGTGCAGGTAATCTTGACGGTTTTTGTGCAGGAATTTGGCAAAGAAAACTGTATATGATTCCACAAATAGGAACTAATTTGCGAGGAATGTATACATGATTATTTAAAGGTTCCATTGTCGGTGCAGGTTCCTTTGCAGGATCATAAACAGTTTTCTTTGACAAATTCTGACACAGAAACCGTCAAGGTTACATGTACAAGCTTATGTGCAGGTTCGTCTACAGCAACATGTGCAGGATCCTTCGAGGTTTCTGCACAGAAATTTTCAGCTGGGCATAATCTTCAAGACAGTTTCTTTAACAAATTCCTTATCTTAAATGGGAATTTCCAAAATAATCAAATTATCATTTTTTTTCATCCTGATCTCTTTGACTTTGCCTTTGATTCAGAAATTGCACATATTTTATAAGTTGCTATACTTCTGCGGCGCAAGCGCTGTACCAGTGGCGAAGTATAACCGTTGTTCACGTTTTCGAGACTAGTGTTATGCGAGTCGTGAGTGCACGTGTTGTCTTGTGTCTGACTTATGATCGCAATGGACATTTTTCTACAAACAAACAATTTGAAACATTTACAAAAAGTGTTTGAATGTAAGTATGCAACTTCATTTTGATTGTGAGCTTTTTTAATAACTTTATAGTTAACTCTAAATTCTGTAAACCAAAAAGTACTTATCTAAAGTAATTTAACCTCTTTTTCCCATGTTAGGGTATTTAAAACAATCAATGGTGCGTGCATAATATTTAAATATATTGTTATTTTAAACTAAATCAAAGTTTTGTGAATATATGGACTCTTATAACCTGCAAATTTGTTAAGCCTAAATGTTGCTTACTTTTATTTGTATAGCAATTGGTAGAAACATAAACTTTTCACGTATGGCCAAAATATATTTCAAAGAGAGACATAAATTATTGGAATATATCAATGTATTTTACTAAAATATATTTTATATAATAAATGTCAGATTTTTGTTTTTGTATACTAAAACTTGATACATTTATTCACCAAAAAGGAGCACTTATTATGAAAACGCCAAAATGACAATTTTGACAGCAGATTTTCACCGTACAACTACTGCCTCAGTTTCGGGGTAAGAGCCGTCCCATTCTTGAATGACAACGGTTGCCTCTTATTTTCGCGCAACTCGTCACCATAAATCGGCGTAGCTGTTGCCTCAAGCCTATAGTATAGCTGCTGTATCATACGAAGTGCGTCTGGCATACCAAAATTTTTACCGTGTACCATTAACAGAATTTAAGGGGCCTGGATAGCATCTTTTACAAATGCAGGATCGACTCTGGGATTTTTTAAAATACCCTAATAATAAATAAACTGTAAATAAAAAATACATTTTTATTTTATCGATCCTTTGAATTACAGCCTACGCCTGTTTGTCAAGATTAATTTTGAAAATTGAAATAAGTGCCGGTAGGTGATCAGCAACCTTCTACTTAGCAGAGATTGGTGATGAAGACAAAAGAAGAATATTTTATGTTATTGTTAAACTTTCCCTAAGTATTGGATTTTTGCCATGCCTTTTTGATAAATTTGCAATTCCGAGTTCTTGTTAACAATGTTGGTACATTGGCGAATATTTTTTGTATGGAACAAATAAGCGTACCAATTTTGGTCGTCAATGATCAAAAGATAGAAGGCTTAGAGTTTATTGTTTAGTTTTCGCTGATTTTTAGTGTCTTCCGCAAGTCAACATTTTTGTAAATAGTTTTATGTAGCACTTATGTACCCTATCTTCCGATCGCCGATGGCTGTAAAAATATTCTTTTTGTTTACAAGTACAGTTTCATTACCCGTACCACTTTAATAAGCATAGGAATTCCTTATGGAACCTTTTTTGTTATAGTAAAAAAATACTTCAACACGATTCTCTCCTAAAGTTTTTCAAGTTGACTATCATCATAATTGAGACAAGAAAAAATACTAGAATAGTTAACAGGCATGATAATATATAATAGGTATAAGTTATATAAGAAAATGTGTTATAATAAACCTGAACTGATAAGTGTTGCATGACATGACGCACAAGTAGATTATTTTCAGTTCCAAATTCATCATGTTGTGAACAAGTTTAATGATTGCAGAAATTATTATAATAGACTTAATAATATATTTATACATTAAAGATGAGAAAATGCTTGCTAATTGTATGTAAACGTTTTTAAAAATGTATCTTTTTAACGATGACTGCAAAAGGAAATAATCAATGCATATTAAAATATACTATATATAATATTAAATAGCTGAGTTTTTTTGTATTATTATTGTTTTTATTATTTTTTATTTTTTATATTCTATGTATTATTTTTTATTCCTTCGAATTGCTTGGAACTATTTTTAACCCCTTTAAATCGTCTTGAATTATTTTAACTTTCTTAGAATATTCTGAATTCCTCTAAATTCCCTGATATACATATCGGAATTTATATAAATTCTCTAAATCATCTGAATTTTTTGAAATCGTGTAATTTGTTAAATTTTCTGAATTCTAAAAATGATCTAAATCTCAAGACATTCAAAATAATGCAAATAATTTAGAAGAACTCAGAAGAGTTGAAGGAATTTGGAAATTTTAGAAAGTTCAGAATATTTTAGATAGTCAGAGGAATTTAGATGAACAAAATGAGCTTCGGGATTTGAAAGAACATAGAGTATTTAAAAAATTCAAGAAATTTAGTTAAGTTCCCGAATTTTTTAAATATTGTCAATTTAGGTAGTTCTAGGAAGGCACAAAATTCGAGGAATTTTGCAAATTAAAGAAATTACGAATAATAAGGTATCTTCAGAGAATTCAGAGAAATAAAATATTTCGGTACATTCAAGAAATTAAGCGAATTTCAGGGATTTAGGATCATTTATGTCATTCGAAGTGTTCAGAGAATTGAAACAATTTTAAATATTCAGAAAATTGAAGTAATTCAGGAAATTCAGAACATTCAAGGATTTTAAGGATTTCAGAGAATTTAAGAAATTAGGGAAATCTGCCAAGTTGCCATTGCTCTCAATATAAAACACTTCATATTAAAGAAAGATGTGAACATTGTTAATTTTAAATTTTTTAGGTGATTAAGTAAGAAGGTTGAAAACTTTACTTCAGCTTAAAATTGAAAAATTCTACTTATAATAGATTTGAATAAATGCTTTAATTATTTTTAATAAAACTAGCTTAATGTTGCGAACAGAATGTATTAGCCGCTGAAACTTGCAAACTATTATTAGTAATTAATTGCACTTACTAAATTTTTTTGAAAAATGTAAATTTTAGCAAATGTGTGAACCTTAAGATATAAAAAATTAATTTTGCTCGTTTTAGCCTGCTTTGCTGTGGTTGTCTATGCATGGATTGTCTCATGGTCATCATCACTGCCTCACCTAACCAGCGGAAAATCTGAATTTCCAGTATCCCAAGCTCAAAGTTCTTAGATTGAATCTCTCGCAAATGTGGGAATGATCCTGGGATATATTTCGAATGCCAAAATGATAGATAAAATAGGTAGAAAAAATACTTTTCTGGTTTTATCAATTCCTTAAATAACAGCCTCTGTTTCAATCTTCCTAGCCAGGAAGTGGATTGTCCTTTGCATATCCAGAGTAATAATTGGAATAGAATATGGAGGAGGCTTGTGTGCACCAAATGCCTACCTCAGCGAAATTGGGGATAAAAAAAGCAGAGGAACTTTTCTCGCTATGATTAAACTTCCAATAAATGCAGGAATGTTTGTTGTCATGCTACTTGAAGCTTACCTGTCATATAATACAGTAAACCTCGTTTTTATCCTTTTACCTCTACCTTTTAATCTTACATTTCCTTTCATGCCTGACTCTTCTTACTAGTCGAAAGAAAAAGATGAAACTCCATGTTCTTGTAACGATAAAGAAGAAACAGGAAATAGAATGAAAAATTTGTTTGGCGTGGAGAACAATTGAAAGGCATTAATGATTGTGTGTATCATTCTTGCAACTGAATCTCTTTCTGGTCATGCAGCAATCATAGCATACACTCCAGAAATTTTTTAATATAGTCCTTTCTTATCAGCTAGATACTCGACTTTAGTTTTTAGATGTGCGGGATTTTAAGTACTATAGCCCAGGGAATTTCGGGAATCTTTTTTTTCTTGAAATTTAACATAAAGATGAATGTATTTTTAGTTAACTGGATACCTCTTTTTGGGATATCGATGTACGAAATTTTTGGAGATGGTGGATCGTAAGCATGGCTTTTGTCTATTATGGAGAATTATTTTTACCGGATGTGAAAGGTTTGGGAATAACTTTTTCAAACGCTGTTTAGGAGGCAATCGTTTTTTTGGTTATATCGCAATATCATGTTCTTGTTAATGCAGTTGGGATTACCGGGACATTTTTCTTGTTCTCAGCTTTTTGTGTGAGTGGCACTGGAACTGTTTTTTATATTGCGCCTGAAACGAGGGGAAAAAGTTTGAAGGAAATACAGGAAATTATGAGTTCAGAGAAAAAGGTAGATCAAGCATAACTTTTTTAATAGATCAAAGCAATGATCTATATTGATGAAAAAGAACAATGGCTTTGTTTTTCTATTTCTTTGTGATAAGTTATTTTATGTATATGTTTTACTCAATGTATGCACGAATAAATTTTTTTTTTAATTGAAGAACCTACATCAAACCTTTCAAAGAAACATTGATTTTTTCTCAAAAGCTTTTCTATTACATTTAATCATAGTATAGTGTCGTATTATGAAAATTCCTAAAATTGCATCTTATTCATGAAACATGCGCAAATGAAGGATATATACTTTTTTATTGTTTCTTATTAGCAAATTGCTAAATAGGTTACTTATAATTAAATAAAAAAATTGTTTTATCTCATGTGTGAAAATATATAAATTCGTTAGGATGATATTATAGCGAATTAGAAATTGTCCGACGAGTGGTTTGTTTGGGAAATAAAATGTTGTTTTGCAAATGCAGATACATGACTTCAAACAAAGGAAATAATTTAAAGCTTTAGTATCCTGCGGTTATTCCAGGTGAGTTTAATTTTACTTCTTATGCTTCATTATTATTTTTATAACGGGAGCTTTCAAATAAGTTCTAAAATTACAAATCATCAAAAGTTAGTGATAATAAAACTATTTAAAATTTAAAAAGGTTTAACATTTTCCATGTAAAATAAAAGACAGAAGCCCCTTGATTTATCAATAAATAAAAAACTGAAAAATGAAAAATGAGAGTCAATAGAACGTACCACAAATAAAATTCTCTAAGACTTGCACTTAGCAAAAATTGACAAAAGTTTGTATTGTGTGAGCATCCTTATAAAATTAATAAATTATCCTTACCTTCTAAGTAAGGATCCTTATACAATTTCTTCACTTTGTAAACAAAAATGAAAGCATATATTTATTTTGAAAACACTAGGAGAAAATATTAATAATTAGTAAACGTTGACGAACCTCTTTGTTTTGTAAGACCACTCAAAAAATTGATGAAATGTCTTTATCTTGTGAAGATCATTTCAAAATTGACAAAACGTCTTCATTTTTAATGATACTTTCCAAATTGAGATACTGTTTTTTGTAAAAATCTTTTTAAAAATAGAGAAATTTCTTTAAACTGTAAACATTATTCAAAAATTGAAACAGCGTCTTCATTTGCAAGGATCCGTGACAAATTTACAAAAACTTCTGAAAGTTGAAAAAGTGTCATTTTTTAAAAGATCCTGACAAAATTAACATAATTTCCTTATCTTGACTTCTATCGTTCACCAAATTTCATTCCTTTTGTTCCGAATTGTAAAAATGTATCATTTTTAGTATGCAAATATCGTTAATTAGGTCAGTCTGTCACCAGAAAATATCTTTTGCACTCATTGTTCAGAGTTTTTTGTTTAATAGCTCAATCGATTGCCTAATTTGCAAAAAAAATATTTCTGTAAAAATTAAAGATTCCTTGTATCACTAAATACCGAAATATTGAGTAAACCAGGGTTTGCGTCTGTGCTGAATTCTAGGTAACTTCAATATAACTGCTCAACAAAATGTGACCTATGTGCTCATGGAATGAGATATGTCATTTTCAGAGTAGGTTTTTGTGCTGAATCCGAGTCT
>JAUELO010000244.1:444619-454958 GCA_032357855.1 Amphibolips quercusostensackenii | reverse complement strand
ACAACAAACGCGCGCTCAAACTAGCGAGCGAAGCGAGCCGCACGTAAAGCGCGCGATGAGAATGTGCCCGCAAAGCGGGCAGATTATTATTTTTTGATAATTTTGGATGTCTTTTGAAATATGTTTCAATAATCTGTTAAAATTAATTTAAAAAAAAAAACTAATTTTTAATTTTCCCAGGAATTTTGAAAAAAAATTTGTAGTACCTTGAAACCTCTCAAAATCCTGAAACAGATTCATAATTTTATTTAAAAATGTTAAAAAATCTACATTTTGTTTTAAATTATTTGGAATGTTTTTAAGTTTTGAATTATTTTTGAAATTCTTTCAAAACTTCTAAGTATTTTTTAATGATTCTAATTTTTCCTAAAACTTTTATTAAATCATATGAAACTAAAAAAAATCACTTATAATGTTCAAAATTATTTTTTGATAATTTTAAATGTCTTTTGAAATATGTTTTAATAATTTGTTAAAATAAATTTTTAAAGATAGTCATTTAAAATTTTTCCAGGAATCTTAAGAAAAACTTTCTAGTATCTTGCAACCTCTTAAAATCCTGAAACAGATTCTGAATTTCATTCGAAAATGTCAAAAAATGTACATTTTCTTTCAAATTATTTGGAACGTTTTCAAATTTTAAAATATTTTTAAAATTCTTCAAAAAGTTTTAAGTATTTTTTCAAATGATTCTAATTTTTTTTCAAACTTTTATTAAATCCTGGGAAATAAAAGAATCACTTAAAATATTCCAAATTATTTTTTTAACAATTTTCGATGTCTTTTGGAATCTTTTTTCATAACCTGTCAAAATTAATTTTTAAAGTCATTTTAAATTTTCTCAGGAATCGTAAGAAAAATTTTCTATACTTATAGTTTTAGACCAAAAAGAGAGAGTTTTATTAAAAGTTATCTTTTTAATAAAAAGTATATATACTTTTTTTCACAAAATATATGTATCAAATTTTATTTTGAAAAAAAGGAAACCTATCATTAATTGTAAGGGGAAAATAAAAAGTTGTTACACAAACAATTTTTTTCGTAGGGTGCGGAGTGTACCATACTAACTCTAACAAAAGAGAATAATTTTTAACACAATACATAAATTTTCAACCAAATATTTTAATTTTTAATGGAATTTTCAACCTAACAGTTAAATTTTTAAACAAATAATAATTTTTTTACCAATTCTACCACAAAAAAAGAAAAGTTTTAACAAAATACGTGAATTTTCAGAAAAAAATAATTGAATTTTCAACTGAAGAAAATTTCACTTCAAGCAAACATGATATAGTTAAATTTTCAGTCAAAAAACGAATTTAGAAATAAAAATAAAGTTTAAACCAAGAAATAGATTTTTAACCGAAAAGATTAATTTTTCACTAAGTACATGAATTTTTAACCAAAAAGTTGAATTAGTCACCAAGAAGATAAATTTCTACCGAAAAAGACAAAGTTTCAATAAAATACAGACATTTGAATTTTCTATTAAAGAAGATAAATGTTCAACCAAACATGAAATATTTAAATTTTCAGTTTAACAAAATAATTCACAAAAAATGTTAACAAAATAGTAAAATTTTAGAAAAAAAAAAGAATTTTCAACTAAAATGATGAATCAACCAAACAAATGAATTTTTAACAAAGTAGTTCCACTTAGTAATTTTTTTTTTAAAGTTAAGGCAATTAGTGCGCGATTAGCGGGTACAATGTTCTCCTTAAATAATAAAATAAACATAGATTATTCTTCACAGATTTTCGTTTATTAACATTTTTTTACATTAATGTCTTTGTACAAAAAATATATACAATCTATTTTTAAAGACGTTTGTAAATTTTACAAATCAATATTCTACCAATACTATTATCGTATACATGTAATTAATTAATTTAGAAATATAAAATATAAAACGTACTGTAAGTACGTTTTGATGAAAAAAATAATAATTCAGAACATTTTTTTTTCAATGTCGACTTTCCCTCTTAGAAATTTGTTAAAAAATACTGCTTGTAAGTTTTAACGCGAAAAACAGAAATCTTTCAATTGAAAAAAAAACACTAGTGCTACTTAAAAAATATTAATATCGTCAAATACATTACAGGATCTACTCAAATCCTGGAAAAACTCTAACCATTACAGGTTTTTTCAGGTACGAAAATTTTTTGCAGAGTATAATTTATCATAGTACGGAGACATTAAAATATTTCGCATTTTTTAAAGCAATCGACTCTGAAAATGTTTACAATTTCGAGGGTTTATTATGAATAATGTTTTTTTTCAGTTTCTAGGGACTAAATCAATATATTTAATTTAGAAAGTTTAAAAAAATTATATTACAAGATATTGTTAAATAAATTATCAACATCGATTAATAAAATAATGAAATAATATTGAAAACATAATTAATCATTTCTTGAATTTGTCGCTGAAGTTTATGAATTTGAATAATAATTTTAAAAAAAATTTATTTTACTTTTTTATATTTAAAATTCAGTGCATATTTAGGTAAAATTGATGTCAGTACTATATTAAATTTAATTTAAACCGCTTCAAATACCGAACTTTTCAAACAAAAATATTGCATTTTCATCAAAATAGAAGAGTTTTTAACCAAATAGTCGCACTTTCAACCAAACGAATTAATTTTCTACCAAAAAAGACGATTTCTTAACAAAATACATGAATTCTCAATCAAATAGTTTAATTATCAACTAATAAAGATGAATTTTCAACCACATAATTTAAGATCATTTTAAATTAAAAATATTAACTTTGAACAAAAATGAAAAAGTTGAATGTTTACTTGAAAAAAAATTTATTTTCAACAAAAAAAAACGAATTTTCAACAAAAAAATTTAATTTCCAACAGAAAAAAAAGTTTCGCAGACAAGAAAGAAAGAAAATGACAAGTAAATTGTTGAATATTGGAGCAAAAAATAAGAATTTTCAACTTTTTACTTCTCTCTGCCAAATTATTTCAAAGGATTTTACGAAAATTCATGATTATTTTAACTACGTAGTTAAAAGTGCAATTATTGTCTTGAAAATTCATTTTTTTTCATTGGAAATTTATCACATTAGTTTAAAATTCACCTCTTTGGTTGACAACATAACTATTTTGTTACAAATTCGTCTTTTTTGTTTAACAACTAATCTTCTTTGATTAAAAATTTCTTTAAAATTTTGAATAAATAATTGAAAATCAATGTACTTTGTTAAAAACATTAACTTTTTTGGTACAAAATTAATTTTCTTCGTACAAGCTTTATCTTTTTGGTTGACAATTCATTTCTCTGGTGGAAAATTGTAGTTTTTTTTTAGAAAATTAACTTTTTCAACTGATAATTAACTATTCAATTTTTTGTTAAAATTTTGTTTTTTAAATAGATATGTAATATTCTTTGTTAAAAATTTATATTTTTGGTTGAAAATATAACTATTTTATTGAAAATTAATTTTTTTACTGCAAATTTCACTATTCTATTTTAAATTTGAAATTTATCTTTTTTAGTTGAAAATTCATGTAGCTTTTAAAAAATTTTTTTCGGTAATATTTGAAAGAAATAGTTGAACTTTCAACTAAAAAAGACTCATTTTCAAACAAATTGTTGATTTTTGAACTAAAAAAAAAAAAACAATTTTCAACCTAAAGCGGAATAGTCAGATTTTCAATTTAAAAAAATCAATTTTAAACAAACAGAAAAACAAATTTCCAACCAAAGTGATGAATTTTCAACTAAAACGATAAATCTTTAACTGGAGTAGATGTATTTTCAACACGAGAGTTTAACTCCAGACCTAGTAGTTTTATTTTTTAACCAAAAGATGAACTTTTAACAAAGAAAATTAATTTTCTACAAAAAAAAGACGAATTTGCAGCAAAATATTTTAATTTTCAACAAAAGAGTTGAATTATCTACCAGAAAAAATTTTACAGTCTAGAAAAAAAATATCAACTATATTTTTAAATATTCAAGCTAAGAAGATGATTTTCAATAAAATAATTAATTGTCTACACAAAAAATAAATTTTCAACAAAAATGTTTATTTTCAACAAAGCAGTTGAATTTTTAACTAAAAGAATGACTTTTTAATCCCTTTTTACTTCTCTCTGCCAAATGATTTCTAACCATTTTAAATGATTTCTAAAAATGTCAAAAAAAATCTGGAAGATTTAGGGTAATTTTTCAGAATGAAAAATTTTTTACATTTTTTTTTTAAATTTTTCTTTTTTGGTTGAAATAAACAGTTTGTGGTTTAAACTTAAAATCTCTTTTGATTGAAATATCAACTATTAGATTTCTCTTTAAGAATTCATCTTTTTGGTTAAAAATTCAACAACATGGTTAAATGTTGAACAACTTTGTTAAAATGTCATTTTTTTGGTTGAAAATTTAACTATTACTTTAAAAATTCCTTTAAGGAGTCAAATATTTGGTTGAAAATTAATGTGTTTTTTAGAAAATTCATATTTTCTGGTACAAAATTAATTTTTTCGGTTAAAACTATATCCTTTTTGCTGATAATTATAGTTTTTTTCAGAAAATTAATTTTTTTAATTGATAATTTGGCGATTCCATTTTTTGTTGAAAATTTGTCTGTTTTTAATGAAACAGTTAAATTTGCAACTAAAAAAGACGAATTTTCAATGAAAAGAGTTGAATATTCAACCAAAAAGATGAATTTTCAACAAAGAAAATTAATTTCTACCAAAAAAGTCAAATTTTCAACTAAAAAAGATCATTTTTCAACCAAAAATTGAATAGTTTAATTTTAAGCTAAAAGAAATTAATGCTCGATCAAAGTGGTGGATTTTGAATTAGAATGATTGAATATTTAACTTGCTATAAAGTGTCAATTTTCTATTAAGTATCTCATTTTTCAAACAAAGAGATAAATTTTCAACCAAAAAGAACGAATTTTCAAGAAAATACATGAATCTTCAAGTAAAAATAATCAATCTTCAACCAAAAATAGAATAGTTAAATTTTCACTTTGAAAAATTAATTTCAAACCAAAAAAAGCTTTTATTTAAAATATTGTGGGTGTGACGAAATTTCCAATTCCCCATTTTCTCTTTTTACCTTTTCCCCTTTCCACTTCTCCTCTTTCCCTTTCCCCCTTCCCCTTTCACCCTTTCCCCTCCGCTTTACCTTACACTCTTCTCCTCACCCCTTAGCCTCTTTCCCTCTTTTGCCCTTTTCCCATTTCTTCTGCCCCATTCCCCTTTCCAATTACCTTCTTTCTTTCCTGTTTTCCCCTTTGCTGTTTCCCCTTTTTATCTTTTTTTTTCTCCTGTCCACCTTAACCTTTGCTGTTTATCCTTTCCCAATTTTCCCTTTACCTCTTGCCCTTTTCCGATTTTCGCTTCTCCCCTTTCTCTCTTTTCCCCCTTTCCTATAATAAATTCCCCATTTTCCCAAATCCTTTCCCCTTTTCACCTTCCCCATTTACCCCTTTCCCAGAATCCTTCCCCCTTATCAGCTTGCCCTATTTCCCCCTTCCTTACTTCCCCTTACCAATTTCCCCTTTTTTCTTTCCCATTTTCCTTTTTTTAATTGCTTTTCTCTTTCCTTTTGCCCCTTCCCCTTTCCGCTTAAACCTTTCACTTCTCTCCTTCCCCCTTTACCTCTTTCTCTCTTTTGCCCTTTTCCCATTTCTTCTTCCCCATTTCCCCGTTTCAATTACCTTTTTCCTTTCCCGTTTACCCCTTTGCTGTTTTTCCTTTTCATCTTTCCCTCGACCCTTTTCCCTGTCCACTTCTCCCCTTCCCCTTTCCATATTAACATTTACTATTTCTCTTTTCCCTCTTTTCCATTCACCTTTTGCCTCTTTTCCCCTTTTCCTCTTTCCCCCTTCCCTATTTTCCCTTGCTAATTTCACCTTTTTTCTTTCCAATTTTCTTATTTTTATTTCCTTTTCTCTTTCCTTTTGCCCCTTTCCCCTTCCGCTTAAACCTTTCACTTCTCCCCTTCCCCCTTTACCTCTTTTGACCTTTTCCAATTTCTTCTTCCCCATTTCCCCTTTCCAATTACCTTTTTCCTTTACCGTTCTCCCCTTCGCTGTTTTCCCTTTTTATATTTTCCTATCTCCTTTACCCTGTCCACTTTACCCTTTTCTCTTGCACTTTAACCTTCACTATTTCTCCTTTCCTTCTTTTCCCTTCACCTCTTGCCCTTTCCCCATTTTCGCTTTTTTCCTTTCCCTCTTCCCCCCTTTCCCCTTATAAATTCCCCCTTCCCCCGAATCATTTCCCCTTTTCATCTTTCCCTTTTTCTCTTCCCTATTTCCCCCTTTCCTCGAATCCTTTCCACTTGTCACCTTTCCTTCCTTTCCCTTCCCCTATTTTACCCTTCCCGATTCCCGTTACCAATTTCCCCTTTTCTCCCTTTTTCTTTCCCATTTTCCTCTTTTTATTTCCTTTTCCCTTTTCTCCTTTCCCCGAATCCTTTTCCCTTGTCATCTTTCCCTCTTTTCGCCTTTCCTATTGCCTCTTTTCTCCGTTTTTCTATCCCATTTTCCCCTTTTCATTTCCTTTTTTCCCCTTTCCTTTTGCCCTTGCTCCTTTTTTTTGCTTTTCCTCTTTACCCTTTCCCTTTTTTCATTTTTCACCTTTTCCTTTTTCTCTTTCCTTCTTTTCCCATTTCTCCTTTCCAATTTCCCCTCTCCCTTTTTCCTTTCCGTTTTGCCTTTTCCCTTTTCCTCTTTTACTTTCCGCTTTTCCTCTTTGCCCCTTTTCTCTTTTCCTTTTTCCCTTCCTCTTTAACCCTTCTTATCACTCCTTTCTCTCTTTTACCTTTTCTCCGTTATCCTTTCCTCTTGCTCCTTTCCCTCTTTTCCCCTTTTCCTCTGTGCCCTTTCACTCTTTCCCTTTTCCCCTTCCGCTTTAACCCTTCCTATTACTTCTTTCCCTCTTTTCCTCTATTTTTCCTTTCCCTTTATCCTTTCATCTTGCCCTTTCCCTTTTTACCCTACCCCATTTCCCCTCTTCATTTTCTCCTTTCCATTTTTCTTTTCCCCTTTCCCATTTCCCTTTCTTACACATTGTTTCCTTTTTTTTACACGTTTTTTGGATAAAACTCTCTGCTGTGCAAGTAAACCAAACCGTGATAACATGAATACATATTGGAAGCGGACACGTAATAGATGATGGACGTTAGCACTACACATTTTTCGTGTGGATTTTTTCGTGTCGATTTTTTTGTGACAACTTTTTCGTGACGATTTTTTTGCGTCGATTTTTCGCCGAACCCCCGTGCTTAAAACATATTCATGTTAAAAAAATGAATTTTTAACAAAATAGTTTAATAAAGTAATATAACGATACTTTTCACAAATGAAGAATCATTGTTGTTCAATTTTGTATTGAAATTAAAAAAAATTAACCAAACTCTTGAAAAAATTCCCTAATAATAATAAATATTTCGGAAATCACATTATTAAAAAAGTGAAAAAACTACTTTTTATCATTCAACGCTAACTGAATACTTTCTTGAACTTGTTGTCGAATATCCTTAATGGTAATATTTTCTGCAGTCAGTTTGTCAGAATCCTCTTTAAGTTTTAAGTTTTCATTCCTAATCCTTTCGTTCTCCTCCTTCAGGCGAACATTTTCCATCAAGAGTCTATTTATACTTTTCAATAAAAAATTCTCCTTCAATAACTCCTCATTGCTTCGTCTAGATTCTGTTTTAAATTCCTTCTTTTCATTTACAATTTCAGTCTCAGGACTTTTTAATTCAATCTTAGAATTTTCTATAGACAATTTAGGTGAATTTGTTTCCAATTGAGGTGACTTTGTTTCCAATTTCGGATTTTCTTTGGCCAATTTAAGAGTATCTGTTTCCAATTTAGAACTTTCAATATTCACCTCAGAATTTTTAATCCCAAATTCTTCCCGATTTTCCGTTCCTAATTCAACTTTAAAAATAGGATTGTGAGGCTTAATTGTCCCGAATGATAAATTTGATAAATTTGATGATGAAGATAAATTGAATTTTTTGTCAAATTCAACGTTTGCAAGTGGAGGAAATTTATCATTTACTTTTCTATTAAAATCATTGTAGATTGTAATAAATTTATTCGGATAACGTAATCCCTCTGACTCGAAATCCCGCTCGGGAAATAAACTAGCATAGGGATTTTCTTCTGAGGAAAAAAACTCGACTTTCTTCCCTAAAAATGAGCACAATTTGCTGTGATCTCTCCTGGCTCGTTCTTCACTCCCGGAAGTCATAACAAAAGGGACATTCATTTTCTTCACAGTCAAAATAACATCCTCCCAACTGTAGTCGGAAATGCCATAATCAATTTCGTGGACATTAAGATTATATCCCATAATGATATGCGGTTTTTCGGCTGAACCCAACCGAGAGTAATTATCGTATCGAGTCTTGTGGGCTGCGACTTCAAAGCCTTTTTCGCCAAAAAAGGAGAGATCGTGGAAAAGAATATCTGTTGTGTAATTGAGTGGCAATGTCGAAGTATCAGAGTCAAAGAAAGTTAGTTCTAATTTTTTCAAGTCTCGAAACCAGTTTAACATTACCCAGAATCCTTCCTCCACCACTTCCCTGTGAATTGCGCCGAGTATGTGAACCTTCAGATTCTTTTTGGAAGACAATTTGAGCTTTTGCAAAGCGTAGAGAGCCGTCAAAGGCATTGATAAGGCGTCAGAAATGAGAATTTTGTTCAAGTTGGGAATGTCATATGAAGAAGAGTCGTTTATTTTCAAATAAATATTCAGGAAGGATTCTATCGAAGCTGGCAAATTATCATCGGACTTATTAAATAATTCACCTTTCACCAACGCTGTTACTGATGGAGCCTTTTCAATTATTTTTAGCTTCATTGCTGAAGAATAATCACTGCAGATTTCCGTGTGCTTGGAATTGTCCTTATGAATTTTGCATAGGATAATCTGTAAGACAAATTTATGGTAAATGAGATGAAATTAGAAATGTGATTAGATTTAACTTCAATTAATTTGGCAGTATTAAAAATTAAATTATAATTAATAAAAGGGTGCCTAAAAATCCTAATTTCGAAATTGTATGTTATACATTTCTCTTTCAAGTATCAAAATCAAATGTTGATTCAAAAAAATGTTTTTAAATTTATCTTGAAGACTTTTAGTGAGAACACATACTCATTGGAAGATCTTACAGAAGAAAAATGTTTACAACAAAATACAATAGGTTTTTATTAAAAAAAGATCAATTTTAAGCTAAAAATACTAATATTAAACCAAAAAAAACGAATTTTCAACACAATAAATGACTTAAGCTGATAATTAAAGTTTCAACTAAAATCGATATATTTTAAATAAATAAAAAATTAATTTTCAACCATAAAGATTAAATATCTTTCAAACCAGACGTATTTTAAACCAAATGGTACAATTTTCAACCAAAAAAGATGCATTTTAACACAAGATGGAATAGTTGAATTACCAGTTAAAAAATTAATTTTTAATCAAAAAGATAAATTTTCAACTAAAATGATAAATCTTCACCAAAAACATGAATTTTTAACCAAATAGTTAAATTTTCCACTAAAAAAGAAAATTTTCAACCAAAAATGGAACATATATATTCTCAGTTAAAAAAAATTAATTTTCAACAAAAAAAGATTTTTAAAAATATATATATTTTTAACAAGAAAAAAAAAGATTCTCAACTAAGTAGTTCATTTTTCAACCAAAAATATGAATGTTTGAACAAAAAGATACATTTGTTAACCATGAAGGTTAATTTTGTATTAAAAAGACGAATTTACAACAAAAAACATACAATTTCAAATTTTAAAAATCAATTTTAAGTTAAAAATTAATGTGGAACCAATAAAAATTAATTTTCAACCAAGAAGATTAACTCTCTACCAAAAAAGATGGATTTTAAATAAAATTCATGAATTCTTAACCAAATAAATGATTTTTTAACAAGGATAGACGGATTTTCAATGAAAAAGAAAAAAATTTGGAACAAAATAGTTACATTTTCAACCAAAGGCACAAATTTTCAACCAAAAAGATAAATTTTCAACTAAAATAATATATCTTTTAAAAAAATTAATTTTCAATCTAACAGTTTAATTTTCAAACGAAAAGATAAATTTTCAATCAAATCAAATAAATTTTAAATTAGTTAAATTTTCCACTAAAAAAGAACATTTTCAACAAAATACATGAACTTTCAAATAAAAAAACCAAATTCAAGTTAAAAAATTAATATTAAGCCATTCAACACAATACACAACTTTTCGACTCAATAGTTGAAATTTCAACTAAAATAGATCAATTTTGATTAAACAGAAAATTTAATTTGCAACCAATAAAAAGGA
>JAUELO010000244.1:391217-404202 GCA_032357855.1 Amphibolips quercusostensackenii | reverse complement strand
ATTAAATGACATTTTTAAAAATCGACAAAGTATTTAGCTAAAAAATTAATTTAGGACTTAAAAATACTAATTTTCAACCAAAGATATGAAACTTTAACCAAAAAGATTAACTTTCTACCAAAAAATAATAATTTTTAACAATATACATGGATTTTCAACTAAAAAAAAATAAAATTTCAACAAAAACTAGAATAATTTAATTTTCAGTTAAAGAAATATATTTTTAAGCAAATAAAATAAATTTCCCATGAAAAATCTAATTTTCAACTGAAGCAATAAAATTTTAAACAAAAAGGTTAATTTTCTACTAAAAAAGACAAATCTTAAACAAAAATGATGAATTTTCAACTAAAAAAGAGAAATATTCAACAAAAAATAAAATAATTTCATTTCCAGTTAAAAAAATAATTTTGTAAGAAAACGAAATAAATTTTCAACGCAATTGTTACATTTGCAACCATACAAATGGATTTTTCACTAAAAAGAATAAATGTCTTTAAAAAAAATTCGACAAAAATTGAGTCAAATTTTTACTTAAAGAATTAATTTTTAATAAAAAACTAATTGTCAACCAAAAAAATGAATTTTCAACGCAAAAGATCAATTTTCTATCAACAAAGAATAATTTTGGACCAAATACATATATTTTCAACCAAATATTTTATTTTTTAATGGAATTTTCAACCTAATTGTTGAATTTTTAACGAAAATGACTGATTTTCTACCAAAAAAAAGACATTTCAACAAAAAATAGAATTGTTTAATTTTATATAAGAGAAATAAGTTTTTAACAAAATAAAGAAATTTTCAATAAAATAGATCAATTTGCAACCAATCAGATTAATTTCCAACCAAAACGATAAAATGGTCTATCGATAAAAAAAATTTCGACAAAAAATGGAAGTAAAATTTTTAGTTAAAAAATTAAGTTTTAATTTAAAAATTAATTTTCAATCAAAGAAATGAAATTACAACCAAAAAGATTAATACATTAATTTTCAATCGGATATTTTATTCTTAAATGGAATTTCCCACATAATAGTGAAATTTTCAACCAAGAAAGATTGAGTATTTTCCACCAAATACTTGAATTTTCGACTAAAAAAGGCGAGTTTTCAACAAAATAAGTGAATTTTCAACTGAAAAAATCAATTTTTCAGCAAAAATGAAATAGATACACTTTTAATTTAAAAAATTCATTTTAACCAAATAAAATAAATTTCCAACGAAATAGTTAAATTTTAACGAAACAAATAAATTTGTTATTAAAAAGATTGAATAACATTTTTTTTAAATCGACAAAGTATTTAGTTAAATTTCTAGTAAAAAATTCATTTAGGGTTCAATTAAATTAATTTTTAACAAAAGAAATTAAATTTTAACCAAAAAGATTAACTTTCTACAAAAAAATAATAATGTTTAACAAAATACATGGATTTTTAACCAAACACTTTATTTTTTAATGAAATTTTCAACGACATTGATGAATTTTCAACTCAAAAAAAATGCAACAAAAATTGAAATAATTTAATTTTCAGTCAGAGAAATATGTTTTTAAGCAAATAAAATAAATTTTCAATAAAAAAACTACTTTTCAACTAAAGCAATAAAATTTCAAACAAAAAAGTTAATTCTCCACCAAAAAAGACCAATTTTCAACAAAACTGATGAATTTTTAAACTAAAAAAAAAATATTTAACAAAAAATAAAATAATTTAATTTTCAGTTAGAGAAATAATTTCGTAGGAGAATAAAATAAATTTTTAGCACAATTATTACATTTGAAACCACACAAATGGATTTTCAACTAAAAAATATACATTTTCAACAAGAATAAAAATACAATTTTTAACCAGAGAAATAAATTTTCAATCAAAAAGATCAAATGTTCTATAGAAAAAAATCGATGTTAAATGAAATAGTTAAATTTTTAATTAAAAAATTTAATTATCAATTAAAAATTTTATTTTCAATTACAAAAACTAATTTCCAACCAAAAAGATTAATTTTCTACCAAATAACTATATTTTTTAACGAAATACATGAATTTTCAACCGGATATTTTATTTTTTAATCAAATTTTAAATCTAATAGTTGAATTTTCCATCAAAAAGGTTAATTTCCTACCAAAAAAGAGAAATTTTTATCAAAAAATGAAATAGTTTAATATTAAGTAAGAGAAGTAAGTTTTTATCTGAATAAAATAAATTGTCAATGAAATAGTTAAATTTTCAATCAAAAAGATTAAATGTTCTATAAAAAAAAAATCGACGATAAATAAAATAGTTAAATTCTCAGTTAAAAAAAATTAATTTTTAATTTTAAAAAAAACTAATTTTCAACCAAAGAAATAAAATTTCAAACAAAAAGGTTAATTTTCTACCAAAAGAAGACAAAATTGTCAACAAAGTAGATGAATTTTCAACTGAAAAAGAAAAATTTTCAACAAAAAATAGAATAAATTAATTTCCAGTTAGAGAAATAATTTCGTAAGAAAATGAAATAAATTTTCAACGCAATAGTTAAATTTGCAACCATACAAATGAATTTTCTACAAAAAAAATAAATATCTTTAAAAAAATCGACAAAAAATGTAGTTAAATTTTTAATTAAAAAAATTCATTTTTAATAAGAAACGAATTTTGAACGAAAGGAATGAATTTTCAACACAAAAGATTAATTTTCTATTAAAAAAGAATAATTTTAAACCAAACACATAAATTTTCAACCAAATATTCTCTTTTGAATGGAATTTTCTCCAAAAAAAAAGGAATTTTCAACAAAATAGGTGAATTTTTAACTAATAAAGATCAATTTTCAACAAAAACTAGAATAGTTTAATTTTCAGTTCAAGAAATAATTTCTTAAGCAAATAAAATAAATTTTAAAAGAAATAATTAAATTTGCAACCATACAAATTAATTTGTATTTAAACGATTTTATTTAAAATCATCTGATTCTAAGAACCTTCAATCAAAAATAAAATTGTTCAATTTTGAACTCTTTCAATTAGAAATAATAAAATTTCTATTTCTTTCCTTAACTACTTTTCAATGAAATTGTTCAAGGTTCCAAATTTTAGTATGAAATTTTTTTATTTTGAGAGCTTTTGATAAAAAAATTTCAAATTATTCAATTTTGATAACTTTTAATCAGAAATAATACAATTTAAATTACTTTGAATTTTACATGATTTAATGTTCATAATTCGAGTCTGAAAATAATCGATTTTTATTGTTTTGAAATTGTCCTATTTTCGACATTTTAATTTGAAATCATTGAATTTCAAAATTCTTCAATTCAAAATAAAACTGTTCTACTTTGAACTGTTTTAATTAAAAATGATACAATTTTTGATTTCTTTGAATTTATTAAATGTAATTTATAATTTATTAAATATTATATTATAATATAATTATAATTTATTAATAATTTATTAAATGTCCAAAATTCCGATCTGAAAATATTTGATTCTTATTCTTTTGAAATTGTCCTACTTTTAAAATTTTTAAACCTGTAATCAGTCCATTTCAAGATTCATCAATTAAAAATTTTTTTATTCAATTTTGAACGCTTTATATGAGAAATTGTATAATTTTAACGGCTTTCTAATAAAATTGGCCAATTTTTAAAATTGCAGTCTGAATTTTTTCAATTTTGCAAGTTTCTGATTAAGATTTTTACAAATTATTCAATTTTGAACGTTTTTAATTAATAATAATGCAATTTCAATTATTTTTAACTTTGCATGATCCGATGTTCAAAATTCTAGACTGAAAATACTTGATTTTTGTTTCTAAATTGTCCTATTTTCGAAATTTTAATTTGAAATCATTCAATTTCAAGATTCTTCAATCCAAAATAAAATTGTTCTATTTTGAACAGCGTTAATTAGAAATGATACAATTTGAATTTCCTAAAATTTTTAAATGATCAAATGCCCAAAATTCTGATCTGAAAATATTCGATTTTCATTGTTTTGAATCTGTCCTACTTTCGAAATTTTAATCTGTTACTATCGCATTTCAAGATTCATCAATTCAAAATAAAATGGTTTAATTTTGAGCGCTTTGAATTATAAATAATAAAATTTTAATGAAATCGTCAAATTTTAAACATTTTAGTCTGAAATTTTTTTATTTTGAGAGCTTCTTATAACATTTTTTTCAGATTATTCAATTTGTAACAGTTTTGATCAGAAATACTACAATTTTTATTCTTTTGAATTTTAAATGATCCAATGTTCAAAGTTATAATCCAAAAATATTCGATTTTTATTCATTTGAAACTCTACTATTTTGGAAATTTCAATCTGTAATCATCCCATTTTTAAATTCTTCAATTCAAAATAAAATTGTCCAATTTTTTAAATTTTAGTGTGAAATTTTTTAATTTTGAAGGCTTTTGTTAATTTTTTAAAATTATTCAATTCTGAACGCTTTTAATTACAAATAATATAATTTTATTTCTCAATTTTAAAGTATACAAAGTTCTAAATTCTAATCTAAAAATATTCGATTTTTATAATTTTAAAATTGCCCTATTTTCGAAATTTTAATTTGAAATCAATTTAATTCAAGATTCTTTCATTCAAAATAAAACTGTTCAATTTTTTACATTTTAGTCAGAAATTTTTCAATTTTGAAAGCTTTTAATAATTTTTTTCAAATTATTCAATTTTTAGCGCTTTTAATTAGAAATAATAGAATTATATATTTTTTTAAATTTTTAAAGTATCCAATGTTCAAAATTCTAATCTAAAAATATTCGATTTTTATTATTTTAAAATTGCTCTATTTTCAAAATTTTAGTTTGAAGTCATTCCACTTCAAGATTCTTCAATTCAAAATAAAATTGTTCAATTTTTTCAATTTTAGTCTGAAATTTTTTAATTTTGAAAGCTTTAGATATATTTTTTTTTAATTATTCAATTTTGAACGCATTTAATTAGAAATAATAGCATATTAAGTCTTTTCAATTTTGAAGTATCCAATTTTCAACATTCTAATCTCAAAATATTCGATTTTTATTATTTTAAAATTGCTCTATTTTCGAAATTTTATTTTGAAACCATTCCATTTCAAGATTCTTTAATTCAAAATAAAATTGTTCAATTTTTTTAATTTTAGTCTGAAATCTTTCAATTTTGAAAGCTTCTGCTAATTTTTTTTCATACTGTTCAATTTTGAATGCGTTTAATCAGCAATAATAGAATTTTTTCAATTTTAAAGTATCCAATGTTCAAAATTCTAATCTAAAAATATTCGATTTTTATTATTTTAAAATTGCGCTATTTTCGAAATTTTAATTTGAAATCACTTCATTTCAAGAGTCTTCAATTAAAAATAAAATTGTTCAATTTTCAACGCTTTAAATAAGAAATGATAAATTTCAACTCCTTTGTAATGAAATTCTCCAATTTTCCAAATTTTAGTCTGAAAAGTTTCAATTTGGAGAGCTGATTAAATCATTTTTGATTTTAAACACTTTCAATTTTAAGTGATTAAATTTTAAACGCTTTTATTTCGAAATAATAAATGTCCCATTTCTTTTCATTCCATACGAACTATTATCCTTTTTAAAAATTTTACCTGATCTAAAATTTATTTGGAACGTTTTCAATTCAAAATCGTTAAATGCATTTTCAAGTTAAAACGCTTTCAACTTGAAATTTTTCATGAATGTTTCACAATTTTTTAAAACCTACTACTAAAAATGTTATGAAATAATGAATTTTCAACAAAACTTTTAAAACTTACCCCACAATCACAAGTTTTCAGAATGCTCAAATCACTTTCGTGGCAATCGAAACACGTTTTGGGAAAGAGAAACATCTGCTTCTCATAATCCACAAGCTGTCTTCCAAGTTTGCTCTGCGCTCTCAACATCATTTCAATTTTAACCCTCATCCACGCCTCCATATCACTCGTTTTCAATTTATCAAAAAGATTCGTAGCCTCAGTTTCCTTCAACATTCCTAAAATTACTTTACACAAATCTTTATGCTTCGGCCAATGTTCTTTTCGATGCTTGTCACCACAATAAGAAATCATCTTGCACCGAGTGCAGGGAACAACTCGATAATTAATATGACAAACTTGACAAGAATTAATATAGAAGAAGTCCCATCCATTCACATTCTCATCAGGATTTGACGACTTGATTTTATTATTAAGAGAAGCTGATTGTGAGTTCGTTTTAATCTGCTCCTTATCAGATTCTAAAGTCTTGTCGATTTCATTCTGAACACAATCTGACTTCTGGACTTTATCAGGACTTGGTTTGTCCTCGACTTTATTCGGAACCGAATCGGAATTCTTTGGAACATCACCATTAACCAAATCCGGTGTTTTTTCATTCTCACCATTTCGCAGAGAAGCCGAGTTTTTCTCAATTTTGGCACTAACAGATTCTAAAGTCGTTGCAATCTTATTTTTATCAGAATCTACAATCTTCTCGACTTTCTTTGGAAGGGAATCTAGTTTCACCTCGAGTTCATTTTGAATCGAATATGATTCTGTCTTTACACCATTAACCAATTCCGGACTTTTTTCATTCTCATCTCCATGACAAACCTTTAAAACAAGCATGAACTGATTGTCCTTATAGATTCCTCCCAACTCCCACTCCCTCGTCGGTCTCAAACTCGCAAACTCATTCAGTGCTTCATAGTAAAACTTAGACTTAGGAAAAGAAGATTTCAGAATGTCAGTCATTTCCTTCAAGGTCGAATCCGTTCGGGTCGTAAAGACCAAAGGACAAGAGACTGATCCCCAGGCTGAAAGCGAAGACTTCCAAAGTTCCTCATAAATTTGATTTGCTTCCGAAGGTTCGGCATTATAACAAACAAGGATGTTAGGTTTCTGAAAACTACTATCCTTCAGATATTCCCCATAAGAAAAAGTCACAGTTTCTATTTCGAGATGATTCTTGTGCCATCTGCAGTTGCTGCAAAGTTTCGATTCCTTCTTCGCACTCTGCTTGTCATTAACAATCACGATCTTCAAGAACTTCAAATGCGGTAAAAGATGCAAAAGTATTTCCCAGAATATAGGATTGTCGTAGACGGTTTCGAAGCCACTGAGGTGGACGACGAGTTTCGAAAGTGTTCCCAATTGTAGCTTCTGCAGAGCGTTGAAAAGAGTCAAAGGATCAGTGAGCAATTCGGAACTGTAGATTTTTATATTCTCGGGTGCCTCCACTGGTGGTTTTGGGTAATGAGTTATCAGCTGTTTCAAGGACTTCGGTAAACTTTGGTTGTCAGAGGTGAAGAACGTGCGATCAACTACTGCACGCGCAGCTCCCACAGCTTTTGCAAGATTCGATTCATCCAGTCCGATGTCTAGATCATGGCAGAATTTAAGATGAAAGCAATTGTGGCTATTGGCGTTTTTGTGTTGGGAACAGAAACTCGCAGAGGGGCAGGAAGGACAATTCACTAGGTTTTGTTGTTTGGCTTCGTGGCAGACGAAACAGGCTCTTGGATAGAGAAGCATTTGCAGTTCGTTGCGAAGAATAGGCCGAGAGAGTTTCGACTGAACCTCCATTCTCGCAATTTCTCTTTCGACATTCCATCTACGCTGGTCGATTCCTCGAAGATTTTCGAAGAGGTGGGAGACTTTTTTTCGTTTGAGTATGTCAGCGATTATCTTGCAGACTTCTTTGTGACTTTCGGAGTGATCCTTTTGATGGATTTCTCCGCAGTAGGAGATCATTTGACAACGACGACATCGGCGGAGATCTTTTGTGGTTTTACAGATGAAACACTCGTTTGGATAGAAGGTATCCAAGATGGGTGCTGGCAGTGCTTTGTCGGAGTCGTTTTGATTTGACATTTTTAGTTGGACTGTCTCGTCTAGTTTCTTTGAAGTCTGAAAGTAAAAGAGTTTTCTAATCGGAGGGTTCTATTAATTAATCTCAGGGATGTAAGTCAATGAAACGTTCCATAAAACTAAAGTTTCAGCAACGTTCGAAATTTTCAAAAAAATAGATCAATTTTCAAGCATGAAAACTAATTTTCTACAAAAAGAGATGATTCTTCAACAAAAAAGTTGAATGTTTATCAAACCAGTTAAATTTTTTTACCGAACAGATACATTTTCAACTAAAATGATGAATAACAACCAAAAAGTCGAATTTTCAACAAACTAGTTCATCTTTAAGCTAATTAATGGAATTTTCAATCAAAAAAGACAAATCCTCAACGAAAAATGTAACACTTGATATTGAAACAAAACAATATTTTTATTTTAAATAATAATAGTTGGATTCAACCAAAAATTACTAATTTTTAACAATATAGTTGAATCATCAATCAAAATAAATTAATTTTCAAATTCGTACACTTAAACCATTTAACATTTTTACCAGTTTTAATCAGTGAATGAATTTTAACTATGAATCATTTTCGCTGATAAATTAGTCAGTTTTACTGAATTATTATTAAAAAACAGCTGATTCATAGCTACAATTCAGTCACTAATTGATATCATCAAAAATATGTCATGTTTATAATTTATAGAGAATCAAGAAGTTGCATTTATAACTAAAAAAAAAATTAATTTCTACCAATAATGATGAATATTCACACCAAAAAGACAAATATTGAAGAAAATAGTTTAATTTTCATCCCAAAAGCGATTTTTTAATCAAGATTTAACAACAATTTCAACAAATTGTTGAATTTTTAAGCCAAAATGAGAAATTTTATACAAAACAGTTGAATTTTTAAACGAAAAATATGACTTTAAGAAAATACTTTAATTTTTAACCAAATAAT
This sequence comes from Amphibolips quercusostensackenii, assembly GCA_032357855.1. NCBI lineage: Eukaryota > Metazoa > Arthropoda > Insecta > Hymenoptera > Cynipidae > Amphibolips > Amphibolips quercusostensackenii. Next base: position 395,423 of record JAUELO010000244.1, on the reverse strand, counting down.
TAAATTTTCAACAAAATAGTTGAATTTCCAACCAAATAGATGAATTTTCTTCCGAAAAAAAAGACAAATTTTCAACAAAAATGTTAGAATTTCAACTAAGAGATGAATTTTTAACTTATTTTATGAATTTTTAACCAGGATTATTACACTTTCACTAAAAAAAATTAATTTTTAGCAAACAAAAAATTTTTTTAAAGAAAATAGTTAAATTTAAAAAAAAAAAACAAATTTTTTAACCAAATAATTCAATTTTTAACCCAAAACATAATTTTCTATCAAAAGATAATAAATTTTCAACAAAATAGTTAATTTTCAGTTGAACAAGTGAATTTTTAATGAAAGTAATGAATCTGCCACAAAAAAAAGAATTTTTAACTCAAAAGATAAATTTTCTACCAAAAACTACCAATTTTCAACAAAACATATGAATTTTTAACTAAAAAAGATAAATTTTCAATGAAAAATATAATAGTTAAATTTTCAGCTAGAAAATAAATTTTCAACTAAACAGATGAATTTTCAGTCAAGAAATTAAATTTCTATAAAAATAAATTTTCCACAAAAAAATTTTCAGCCGAAGAAATGAATTTTTAACTAAAACGATGAATTTTCAACAAACAGAAATTAATTTTAAACTCAAAAGATGAATTTTCTACCAAAAATACCAATTTTCAAAAAACATATAAATTTTAAACTATAAAAGATAAGTTTTCAATGAAATATATAATAATTAAATTTTCAGCTGGAATAATACATTTTCAATTAAACGAACGAATTTTCAGCCAAGAAGATTCAATTTGTATACAAAAAAATTTTCCACAAAAAATGAAATAGTTCAATTTTCAGCTGAATAAATAAATTTTTAACAAAAAAGATGAATTTTCTACCAAAAATAAAAATTGATTTTTAACCAAATATTTGATTTTTCAACCCAAAAGAATAATTTTCTATAAAAAAAAAGACAAAGTTTCAACAAAATAGTTCAATATTCATCTGAGAAAATGAATTTTTAATTAAAATAATGAATTTTCCACCAAAAAATTAATTTCAAGGGATGAATTTTTTACCAAAACATACGAATTTCCAACGAACTAAATGAATTTTTAACTAAAAAAGATAAATTTTAAACGAAAAATAGAATAGTTAAATTTTCATATAGAAAAATAAACTTCAAACTAAACACATGAATTTTCAGCCAAGATTCAATTTCTATCAGAAAAGATCAATTTTCTACAAAAATGGAATAGTTATATTTTCAGTTAAAGGATACGACTTTTCAACTAAAGAAGATAAATTTTCAAATAAAAATGGAAAAGTTAAACTTTCAGCTGGAGAAATGAATTTTTAGTAAAACGGTGAATTTTCAACAAAAAATAAAGTGTTAACCAAATACTTGAATTTTCAACAAAAAATATTAATTTTCTACTAAAAAAGACCAATTTTGAACAAAATAGTTAAAGTTTCAGTTAAAAAAATTAATTTTTAATTAAAATAATGGGTACTCCACCAAAAAAGAACATTAATTTTTAACTTGAAAGATCAATTTTCTATAAAAAAAAGACCAATTTTCAACAAGATATATATGAATTTCCAATTAAAAAGGATAAATTTTTAACTAAACAGGAAAATTCTTAGTCAAGAGGATTACATTTCTATAAAAAAATCAATTTTCAACACAAAAATGAAAAGTTAAATTCAGAGCTGAAGAAATGAATTTTTAACCAAATATTTCAATTTGCAACCCAAATGATTAATTTTTTACTAAAAAGACAAGTTTTCAACAAGATAGTTAAATTTTCAGATAAAGAGAAGAATTTTTAATGAGAATAATGAATCTTCAACTAAAAAGAAACAGGAAGTTTTAACCATAATGTAGAATTTTCAACCCAAAAGATTAATTTTCTACCGAAAAAAAAAATTCTCACCAAAATAGTAAAATTTTAGGTTAAGTAAACAAATTTGTATTGAAAATTATGAATCTTCAGCACAAAAAAAAGAAATTGTTAACCATACTGATAAATTTTCAACGCAAGAGATTAACTTTCTAACAGAAAGGCAAATTTTCAACGAAATAGTTAAGATTTCAGCCAAGAAGATTAAATTTCTATTAAAAATATCAATTTTCCACTAAAAATTAAACAGTTATATTTTCCGTTCAATAATTAATTTTTAATGAAAATAATAAATCTTCAAGCAAAAAACATAAATTTTCAACTTAGAAGATCATCTTTTTACCCAAAAAACAAACTATTTTCAAATTAAAAAAAATAAATTTCAAACGAAAAATTTAATATTTAAATTTTCAGTAAGAAAAATTAATTTTCAACTAAGCAGATGAAATTTCAGCCAAAAAGATTTAATTTCTACCTAAAAAGATTAATTTTCCACAAAAAATGGAAATTTTTAGCTAAAAAAATGCATTTTTAACAAAATGTTTCAATTTCCAACCCAAATGATGAATTTTTTACTAAAAAGACAAATTTTCAACAAAATATATCAATTTTCAAATAGAAAAGATAAATTTTTAACGAAGACAATATTAAAATTATCAATTATAAAAATAAATTTGCAACTAACCAGATAAATTTTCAGCAAAGAGGATTCAATTTCTATCGAAAAAGATCAATTTTCCATAAAAAATGAAACTTTTCAGCTGAAAAAATACATTTTCAACAGAATGTTTTACTTTCCAACCCAAATGATGAATTTTTTACTAAAAAGACAAATTTACAACAAAACAGTTACATTTTCAGTTAAAGAAATGAATTTTTAATGAGAATAATGAATCTTCAAACAAAAAGAAAGAGGAATTTTTAACCATATTGTTAAATTTTTTAACACAAAAAAGGTTAATATTCTGCCCAAAAATACCAACTTTCAACAAAATAGTTAAATTTTTAGTTAGGGAAATGCATTTTCAGCCACGAAGGTTAAATTTCGATCAAAAAGATATCGACCAGAATTAATGTTTAACAAACAACGCAATTTATAAATATTCACCTGCAGAAATTGTTAAAAATTTCGATGAATATTTTTAAAAAAACTGATTTTTCAACTTAAAGGATCAGCTTTTTACCAAAAAATACCAATTTTCAACAAAATATATGAATTTCCAACTAAAAAACATAAACTTCCAACGAAAAATAGAATACTTAAATTTTCAAATAGAAAAATAATTTTTCAACTAAACAGACGAATTTTCAGCCAAGAAGATTCAATTTTCCGCAAAAAATATAATAGTTAAACTTTTAACTGAAAAAATTAATTTTAAACCAAATATTTCAATTCACAGCACGAAACTCATTTTTTTACCAAAAAGACAAGCTTTTAACAAAATAGTAAAATGTTCAGTCAGAGAAATAGATTTTTAATGAAAATTATAAATCTTCAACCAAGAGGAAAGAAATTTTTTTAACCATATTGTTGGATTTTCAATCCAAAAAAGATTAGTTTTCTATTAAAAAAGATTAATTTTCTACAAAAAAATATCAATTTTCAACAAAATAGTTAAATTTCCATCTGGAGAAATAAATTTTTAAGCAAATATTTAAACTCTCAACAAAATAGTAAAATTTTCAGTTAAAGAAATGGATTTTTAATGAAAATAATGAATCTTAAACCAAAAAAGAAAGAGGAATTTTTAACCATATTGTTGCATTTTTAAACCAAAAAAGATTAATTTTCTGACAATAAATATCACTTTTCAACAAAGTAATTAAATTTTCCGTTAAAGGAATGAATTTTTGACTAAAATTATGAATTTTCAACAAAAAAAAAAGAAAATTTTAAGTAAATAGCTGAATTTTCAACTCAAAACATAATTTTCTACAAAGACAAATTTTCAACAAAATAGTTAAATTTTTAACCAAAGAAATGCATTTTAAAATAAAATGACGAATATTAAATTCATCTCTAACATAATAATACTTTTGCGTCTATGATTTTCTGTGCGCATGATAATTTGCATTGATTTATGAAGAGTGAATAACATTTTAATTTGTTTACATTTTACATTGCGTCACAACCATGACGACCGTACACGCGACTAAAATTCAGTTTGTTGATTGAGATATATTACAATTGCCAAAATTCTTTTTTAAATAAATAAATTTGCTCACCTTTGTTGCCTTCATTATCGAAAACGAATCCTCTATTCCTTATATCTCACAATATATTCTTATAATCGTTATCAAACAGAAACTGACA
>JAUELO010000244.1:345680-355757 GCA_032357855.1 Amphibolips quercusostensackenii | reverse complement strand
TGGCTTTTTAGTCGCCAAATTTTTCTATCAATCTTGGCGACATTGGTTATACGGGATTATTCACATACTACGTGACGCGTTTTTATTTTGTTTATATCGTTCTATCCTTTATAACTTCACGCAAATTGTATTTTCGTCTTTCTGTAAACAAAAGAAAAACGCGTCACGTAGTTTAGGAACGATCCCTAAGTTGGGTCGTAAATAATTCTTCTTGGTTAAAAATTGATCTTTTTGGTTGAAAATTGAACTATTGTGTTGCAAAAAAAAATTTCTTTTGTTGAGAATTAATTTTTTTAATTAGAAATTTGGTATAATATGCTAAAATTTTAAGTTAAAAATGTATTTTATTGAAAATTCGTCTTGTTTGGTAGAATATTATTCTCTATGTTTAAAAATGGTTCAAAATTTACCGATTTTGCTAAAAACAATTTTTTTTTAAATTAATTTTTAAATCTATATTTGTTTCAAAATTGAACTATTTTGTTTAAATTCCTTTTTTTTTGTTTAAAAGGTTTGAAAATGGTTGAAAATTTACCGATTTTGTTGAAAATAATTTTTTTTTGGAAAATTATTTTATTAACTGAATATTTAACTTTTATTTTTTTACAAATTTATCTTGTTAAATTAAAAAATCATCTTTCGTTAAAAATTGAACTATTTTATTGAAACTCCTTTTTTCGGTTTAATTTTCTTTTACTGAAAATTAAACTTCCATTTTTGGTTAAAAATGTATATTTTTTAGTTGAAAATTCAACTATATGGTTGAAAATTCATGTATTTTGTTGAAAATTCGTCTTTTTTGGTAGAATATTATTCTCCTTGTTTGAAAATGGTTCACAATTTACCGATTTTGCTAAAAACATTTTTTTTTAAATTAGTTTTTTTAACTATATCATTTTTAGTTGAAAATTTAACTAGTTTGGTGGTAAACATTAGTTTTTTTTATACAAATTAATTTTTCTAGTTAAAAATTTGTCTTTTTAGTAGAAAATGATTCGATTGGAAATTCACCTTTTTGGTTAAAAATTTAAATATTTTGTTGAAAATTCGTCTTTTCCGATAGAATATTATTCCTTTCCTTTATAAATTCAGTTCTTTGATTGAAAATCTATATTTCATGTAGAATTCGAATTCGTTCGCTTCAAAATTGATTTTTTTTAAACGAAAAATTTAACTGTTCTATTCTTGGTTAATCTTTTTAGTTGAAAATAATTCATTTCTTTCGTTGAAAATTGAACTATGTTGTTGAAAATTCAATTTTTTGTCGAAAAATTAAACTTTTTCATTTTTGGTTGAAAATTTAATTTTTTTGTTGAAAATTAATGTATGGGTTCGCTCCGACCGCAAAAATTTGAAACATACAATATGTAAGTCAAAATATGGGACAGAAAAATTCTCAAGGAAAGCGAAAGATAATCGTGAAAAGAATGAAAACCACTTTTTTTACTCCACAATAACATCATAATCGTTGACCTGCATTTTATTAAAATTTCTCTGTTATAACATGATAATATAATTTCTATTCTATATTATACGCGCAATATACAAAAACTATCGTCAAAAAATTGCACAGAATTCCGTTGCAGTTTGGCTCGGTTTTTCGTCTCAGTACAATATTCTTGTTGGATAATTTACTAAACTAATATCTTATTCTTTCCACAAGACAAAAATAAAATATAACGAAGCGATTGAGAGCTGTGCGTGTATATTAAAGCCAAAAATAGTGGCCTTTCGTTCGCGAAAAATAAGCGGAGGTTAATTTAAATGAATGTGATTAAGGCCACGCAATACTTACCCGATATCAACCTTACCGACATTTTTTCGCAATAACTCACGTCCACACGAATTTTGTTTATGAATGTCTAGAAATAGATAAAAAAATCAAAAATTATTTCTTTTTGTTATTCAACAAATTTAGGACCACGCAAACGTTTCTTAGTATTTTTAATTTCCCAATTTTTCAATTCGATATCTCAATTTGTGTGGACGTAAGTTGCTGAGAATGTCAGTAAAGTAGGAATTGGATAAGTATCACATGTCCTTAATCAAAAAATATTTTCAAAGAAAATTGTCCACCTTTTGTTCGTGAATCATACACATTTTTGTCTAAAAATATTATTCCTATTAAAAAATATTTATTTCTAACATGGTTCTTTCGTAGCCGAAATAAATTAATAAAACTTTCAAATTAAACACGTCTCAACACAAAAGCACTACCGCTAAAACTAGAATCCTTTTAAATTTTGTGGACTTATTTTCTAATGAGATATCAATATTAACAATATATCCAAAATAATAATATCCTGAAATTATTAAATTTACCTACATATATAAAATCATTTTGTAATATCAAATATAGTCACTCTTGAAAAAATTCGACAGAAATCTTCCATTCCTGTAGTTCGTTAAATTTACGACACGCAAGTTAAATATCTTAGAGAGCTTTCTTCGCCAAAGGAAGCTTTTTCAACATTTTATTAATTATCTTTAAATATTTCCGAAAAATAAATCTAAGTACAAATTTGTAACTCTAGCTTCGGAGGGAACAGTTGCAGTAAAATTCTAAGGTACTATTTACATTTTACAGTTGTCGTGGCGTTGATCCTGCTTAAAAGAAGCCTCCGAAGTGGAAGAAAAGAAGTAGATTTAAATATTAAATTTTAAATTTAAAGACTCTAAGGCTCCTCTACTAACTGAAAACAATCCTAAGAATAAGATCGAACAATAAATGAATTACAAATAAAATGCATTCCAAACATTTCCCAGATGTCTTCGCGAGTAAATTGGCATTATTAAATTGTTCTTAATAAAATCTGTAAGAGTGAAAACTTTGGTCCAATTGAGGAAAACTACTCGAAGACTCAGTCTTAATTTTGGAAAAATATAATTATGAGTCAGATTAAAATGATGGGCGATGATGGTCGCGTAAAACTGTTGATTATCTTCGCGATACTTATTTTTTTCATAAAAATATTTAATTTATTTAAAGTATTTTAGTATTTACTTTTTAATTAAAAACAGTGTTCGACGCGTTATTTCAAAATTAGTTACCGGTAGAGTTTTTTAAAAAATAACAAGTCATTACTTTATCGTTACTTTCATGTTTCATAAAAAACAAAAAGCTTTACTTTTTACCCTAAGCTTTTAAATTGTACAAATTTCCATTGTAAAAGCTTTATATTCAAATTTCTTAACTTTCGACGATTTCAATGTTAAAGCTTCTTTATCAGAAACACTCGATTCTTAGAATTTTTAATAAAAATTCGTTTAATTTCAAACGGTTCAAGTTTAAAATTACGAAATCATTAAAACTTTTCAACGATTTTGATACAAGTTGGAAATATTTTTTTATAAAAATAAAAGTAACAAGAAAGCAAGTTTTATTTTTCATAATCGTTACCGAAAACTTGTAATCAGTAGCGAGCGGATTAGCGCCACCCAAATTAGTTTTGAATCTCAAATTGTAAAATTTTCATCGATTCAATTTTAAATTTAAAATTCAAAAGTTTTCAACTTTAAATCATTCAATTTTGAATTCTTTTAACCAAAATCATACAATTTTCATTCCTATGAATTTTAACTGATCTTTTCAAAATTCTAATTGGAAAATATTCCATTTTTAACGTGTTGAAATTTTCCTATTTTAGCCATTTTAATCTGAAATCATTCTAGTTCCAGATTCTTGAATTCAAAATAAAATAATTCAATTTTGAACGCTTTGAATTAGAAATGATACAATCTCATCTTCTTCCTCATGAAATTGTACAAATTAAAAAAAATTAGTTTGAAAGTTTTTAATTTTCAAAGCATTTGTTTAAAAATTTTGCAACTTAAAATTATCCAATTTTACACGCATTTATTTAGAAATGATACAAGTTCAATTCCTTTTCATTCCATTCAAAATATTGTCCTTTATTTTAAAATTTTATCTAATCTAAAATATTTTGTGAGAGCCGTGCGGCGCTCGACACTAACTTCACAGTGGCGCTAATTCGCTCTCTAGTAATCATCTTCAGAATGACTTTCTTAATAAAGTCATTTACTACATGTGCCATACCAGAAAAATAATTTGAAAAGTAAAAAAGGCAAAGCCGATAAAAGTAACGCCTTACTTTCGAACACTGACTTAAAAGTTTTCTTTTTCACGCTTTGAATAATGGAATATTCAACGATTTAAATTGCTGCCATTGCTGGGGAAAACGGCTCGTTGAATCCCAAGCATGGAAGCATTCATAAACGCAGCCAGTATAAAGTAATATAGATTTTTTAAATTATAAGAAACTGCGCTTACTGGAGGCTTGCGACATAACGAGTAGTTGCGTGGATTTAAAAAAAAATCGGAATCGCAGTATCATTGCACGTAAGACTGGTGTGAATACTTTTGGTTGGGCATTCGAGTGCCCTTATCACAAATTGAGATAAGATACGACCCTGTCCAGGGTTCGACCCCTTATGGTACTTTCTTGACTTCAAATTTTAATTTAGGTCCTATTTTTAATTTTTGTCACATTTTGCTTTAAAATTGAAGAGGCTACATCTTCAAATCTGGACTGTTGGTAAGAGAAACGATCGCGTGTTCCTGAGTAATAGCTGCTAATTCCTTTAGCCATTCATCCAGAACGACAGCACAGAGAACTACATTTTGAACCGGGGTGATTTCGCTTGGGGATTCCCAGGACGTTTTCGTATAATATCTGCAAAAAAGGGAAGCAGTTTTTTACTTTTGGATTAAAGTAGTGATTACTTCATTCAGAAAGTGAATAATCGCTCTATATTATAAAACTATGTAGCCGCTGACACTGGTCCGAGAAGCAAGATCCTCTCCGAATTCTCGCTACCTCCCTAACTGCTCGCACGACCTCTCTAAATGCCCGCTACATCCCTAGATTCCCGGTCAACCACCCTTGATACCAGCTACCTCATTAACTGCTGACGATCCTTAAATTCCCGCTACCTCTGTTACTGCCCGATTAACCTTCATAAATACTCACCCAACTTTCTCAAATGACCGATTAACCTCTCTAAATGCCTGTCCGACGTCCATAAATATTTGCTACCTCTTAAAATACTTACTAATTAAATTACGCTGCCTCCTCAACTGCCCGACCAAACTCTCTAAATGCCCACACCTTTCAAACTGTCTGAATGTCCGCCCGACCTCTCTAAATGCCCAACAAGTTCCTAAATGTAGGTTAAACTTTCTCAAATGCCTGCCTGACCTCGATAAATGCCCGTCCAAAATTTCTAAATGCCAGTCTGACCTCTCTAGTTGCGCGCCTAACCTTCTCAAATGCCCGCTTGACTTCTTAAAGTTTCGCTACCTCCGTAACTGTCAGCCCAAAATCCCCTACCCACTAGCCATGCCAAATGTAACGAAAAATCTTAATTTAAAGATATACCTTTTTTAAAATAAGTATCAGATTTATTTTAAGCCGAACTGGTTGAATCTGAATATAATTTTGAGTAATGAAATTCTTTCCCAGGTGTACTACTAATGCATTTACATAAGTTTTTAGAGATAAATATACGCTAGAGATTTTTGTATTTTAATTATTTATCATTCATAATTTATCAAACTTTAAAGATTGAAAAAAGAAGTTTATTATAAGTCATTCAAGTGCTTCACCCATATTGAAATATAAATATTAAACCATTTATTTAACAATATAATTTAATTGTATGAAATGCGTATTACTTCATCTTTCTACTCTTTAATGAATAGATAGGTTGCTTGAATAATCGATTCATTTGATTATTTCATGATACTAATAATTCCAAATTATTAATAAATTAAAAAAGAAAAAAAGAATTAAAATTAAAAGAATAAATGAATGCCATTAATGGTTTATCAATAGGAGTTATGTGTTCTAAATTTTGTAAATGAATCTTGTGGTGGAAAAATTACGCATTTTGTTGAAAATTCGTCTTTTTGGTAGAACATATATTTTTTTGTTAAAAATCAAGTACTTTGTTAAAAATTCGACAATTATGTTCAAAAGTCATACTGCTTGGTTAAAATTTAACTGTTTTATTGAAAATTCTTCTTTTTGACTTGAAAATTCAACAATTTGATTGAAATTTTTTTTTGTTTGACTAACATACTTCTTTGTTACTGAAAATTCAACTATTTCATTCACTAATCATCTTTTTGGTTTCAAAATTCATCTCTTATTGTAGAAATTTCATCTACTTTTTTTAATAAAAATGCAACTGTCCCCGGTTGAAAATTAATCTGTTTTGGTTGAAAATTAACTTTTTGTTAAAAATTCTCATTATTGGGTTGAAAATTCAACTGTTTTGTAGAAAAATCGTAGTTTTTGCTCGAAAATTCAACAATTTGATAGAAAATTTAACTATTTCGTGGCAAAATTTACGCATTTTGTTGAAAATTCGTTTTACTAGTATAAAATCATTTAATTGGTTAAAAATCAAGTCTTTTGTTGAAAATTCGACAATTATGTTTAAAAGTCATACTGCTTGGTTAAAATTCAATTTTTTTTCTGAAAATTCGTCTTTTTTACTTGAAAATTCAACAATTTGAAAGTTGAACTGCTTTTTAAAAAGTTCATTTTTTTAGTTCAAGATTCATAACTTTAGATGAAAATTCGTTTTTGTTTTGTTTGTAAAAAATGAATTTTCAACTAAAAATTCAACTATTTTATTGGAAATTCAATTGATTGTTTTTAGATTAAATTTTTATTCAAAATTCATGTTCTCTGGTTTAAAATTCAACTACACTTAGAAAATTCGTCTTTTCGCCATGAAAATTCAACAATTTGGTATAAAATTCAACTATTTCGTACAAAATTAGACCCTTTCATAGAAAATTCTTTTTTGTTTATTGAAAATTAATTCTCCTCAATACAAATTTAGCTACTTTATTTTTTGTTAAAACTTGCTATTTTTCATTTAAAATTCAACTATTTAGTTAAAGGTTTTTAGAAAAAAAAAAAACTAATAATTAATCAAATAATTTATTTGAAAATTTATTTAGTTTGTTAAAAATTCGTCTTTTTTGTTATAAAATTAATCATATTGGTTTAAAGTTCAACTATTTTCTTAAAAATTCATGTACTTTGTTAAAAATTAGTTCTTACTTGTAGAAAATTAATCTTCTTGGTTGAAAACTCATTTTTTTCTTAGAAAATTGTCGCGGAAAAATTACGTATTTTATTGAAAATTCGTCTTTTTCATAGAAAATTGTTTTTGGTTTTAAATCAAGTATTTTGTTGAAAATTCAACAATTATGTTCAAAAGTCATACTCCTTGGTTTGATATTTAACTGTTTTATTGAAAATTCGTCTTTTTGACTTGAAAATTCAACAATTTGATTGACATTGTTTTTGCCGAGTAACATATTTTTTAGAACTTGAAATTCGATTATTTTTTTTAACTTTCATCTTTTTGGTTTCAAAATTCATCTCTTTCTGTAAAAATTCAATTTTTTTTTTGTTAAAATGCAAATGTCTGATTAAAAATTAATCTGTTCTGGTTAAAAATGAACTTTTTGATAAAAATTTACATTTTCGGGTTGAAAATTTAACTTTTTTTTTTAATATACTGTTTTGTAGAGAATTCTTAGTTTTTTGCTAAAAAATTAAACAGCTTGATAGCAAATTGAACTATTTCGTGGCAAATTTACACATTTTGTTGAAAATTTGTTGTTTTTATTTGTTTGTATAAAATCAATTATTTGGTTAAAAATCAAGTATTTTGTTAAAAATTCAACAATTTTGTTAAACAGTCATACTTCTTGGTTGAAAATTCAACTGTTTTATTGAAAATTCTTCTTTTTGGCTTGAAAATTTAACAATTTGATTGATATTTTTTGTTGACTAAAATATTTTTTCTTACTGAAAATCCAACAATTTGATTGACATTTTTTTTGTTAACTAAAATATTTTTCTTACTGAAAAATCAACAATTTGATTGACATTTTTTTGTTGACTAAAACATTTTTTCTTACTGAAAATACAACTATTTTTTTTAATATCCACATTTTTAGTTCCAAAAGTCATCTCTTTGTGTAGAAAATTCATCTTTTTTTTTCGCTAAAAATAAAACTGTCTCGTTTAAAATTTACATCTTAGGGTTGAAAATTCAACTGTTTTATTGAAAATTTTTCTTTTTGACTTGAAAATTCACCATTTTTTTTAACATCCACCTTTTAAGTTTCAGAAGACATTTCTTTCCGTAGAAAATTCATCTTTTTTTTGGTTAAAAATACAACTGACTGGTTAAAAATTAGCCTCTTACGGTTGAGAATTAACATTTTTGTTAGGAATTCACATTTCCGGGTTGAAAATTCAACTGTTTTGTTGAAAATTCGTCTTTTTTACTCAAAAATTCAACAATTTCGACGAAAATTTAACTACTTCGTGGAACAATTACGTATTTTATTGAATATATGTCTTTTTTGGTAGAACATCAATTTTTCAAAAACTAAAAATCAAGTATTTTGTTGAAAATTCACCTTTGTTGGTTAAATTTAACTGTTTTATTGATTATTTTTTTACAATTAACTATTAAATGTTTCTTTAAAAATTCAGCAATTTAGATTGAAAATTCAACTTCTTGGTTGAAAGTTTAACTACTTTCTAAAAAATTAATTTTTTTATTTAGTTCCAGATTCATAACTTTAGTTGAAAATCCGTTTTCTGTTTTGTTTTTTGAAAATCAATTTTTAACTAAAAATTCAAGTATTTTATTGAACATTCAATTAACAGTTTTTAGGTTTTTTTGTTAAAACTTTAACTGCACTTAGAAAATTCGTCTTTTCGGCATCAAAATTCAACTATTCCGTACAAAATTAGACTCTTTCATAGAAAATACGTTTTTGTTCATTGAAAATGAATTTTCCTCAGTAAAAATTTAGCTACTCCATTTTTGGTTAAAAATTGATTTTTAAAAATTTTTAATTCAACTATTTAGTTAAAAGTTTTTAGAAAGGAAAAAAGTTAAACTAAAAATAAATCAAATAAAATTTGGACTCACATCACATCCATTGTTCAGACTATTTACTTGAAAATTTATGTAATTTGTTAAAAATTCGTCTTTTTGTTAGAAATTTAATTACCTTGGTTGAAAATTGAACTATTTTGTTAAAAATATATGTCTTTTGTTGAAAATTCGTTTTTACTTATAGAAAATAAATCTTCTTTCTTTATAATTGAACTGTTTGGTTATAAATTTGTCCTTTGTTGAAAATTCGTCTTTTTTGGTAGAAAATTAATATTCTTGGTTAAAAATTCATATTTTTTCTTAAAAAATTACCACCTATGTTTAAAAATTGATCTTTTTTAGCTAAAAATGCAACTGTTCGGATAAAAATACCTGTAAATTGAATTTACTGAAAATTTCTTGCTTTTTTCACAGAAAATTTTATTTCGAATTTGTTTCTCTAAAGAAAAAGTAATTAGTGCACGCATAGCGTGCACAATGATCTAGTATTTAATAAAATATGGAATGGGAGTATCTGAAAGGAGATATAAAAAGGTATAAAAAATAGATATATCCCTTATCGCTTCCTTAACTACCCGTTCAGCCTCCCTAATTGCCCGACCGATATCCCTATTGCCCAATCTAATTAACATAGAAAAATACACAAAAAAAACTTTAAACCTGAAAGGAGGGTTGGCGCGCGCCTAGTTTATTATAATAGTAACTTAATAATTTAAAATGGAAGTACCTGTATCCAGAACCGTCGGGAACAATTTCCATGTATTCTTCGGAAATACTGGAAGGCGGGCTGGTTAAACTACCAAAAGGCGAATTTCCACTCGATCTTCTAAATATTTGTGTTAGTGAAGAAGTCAAACTCCTTCTTTTTGGCTCACCTTAAAAAGTAAAACAACAATTGCACTAAATTTTTGTATGATAATTAAAGAAATTATATGAGAAGAAAACTGATTCATTAATTTAATTATTAAATATATTGTCTTTACCTCTCGTAAATGGTTCGCTATTCGTGGAATTCTTCCGTTCAGTTGAAGAAGATCGAGCTGCTGCCTCCAATGCATTTTTCCTCGCGTTCACCAGCTTATCTTCGCGTCCAATTAAAAATGACCTGGCTTGTTC
>JAUELO010000244.1:286322-298578 GCA_032357855.1 Amphibolips quercusostensackenii | reverse complement strand
TTTTTGTTTTGGTCTATTTTTGAGAGCTTACGTAAATCGTATAAAAGTAAAACGTCCCTTAAACGTGGAGTGTGTCGTCAGGAACGTGAAGACTAAATTTCTGAACTTCAAAGAAAACTAGATTTTTTTTCTATTTTTTACACCGAATAGTTGTATTTTAAAATATTAAAAATAAATTTCCGATCATAAATAGAACAGTTAAATTTCAACCAAAAAACAATAAATTTAAAAAAAGTTCAATTTGGAAAATAAATATGATTTTCTAAACAAGAAACTTATTTTCTGCTGTTCAGTTAAAAAAAATTATCTGTCAATGATAAAAAAAATTTCAAAAAAGAACAACAAATTTTGAACAAAGGAGTTAGTTGTCAACTACAGAAATGCATTTTCAAGTAAAAAAAAGTAAATTTTCAACCAAAAATAGTATAGGTAAACTTTCAGTTAAAATAATTAGTTTTCTACTGAAAAAAAACAATAAATTTTCAAAGAAAAAAATGAATTTTTTATTAAAAAAGCAAAAATTCCAATGGAATACTTAACTTTATAGTTCAAAGATTATTTTTTAACCAAACGAAATTGAATTCAAAACAAAATAGTCAAATTTTTATCCAAAGAAATGAATTTGCAAACAAAAAGAATAATATTCCACCGAAAAAGATGAATTTTTAAGAAAATACATGAGTTTACATCCACATAGTTGAATTCTCGACTAATAAGGACCAATTTTCATCTAAAAATGCAATAGCTAATTTCTAGTAAAAAAAATGTTTAACCCAAAAAAAATTAGTTCTAACAATATAGTTGAATTTGCAACTGAACAAAGCAGAAAGGTGAATTTTTAAAAAAGGTAAATAATTTTCTACCAAAAAAAGACGAATTTCAACAAAAAAAAAAAAGTTTAACAGGGTGTGTACCCTACCTGGAAAACCTCGAATTGTCTGGGCATTTTACCTGGAACAACCTGGAAATGCCAGGGAATTTTTGTTTAAAGTCAGGGATTTTTTTTTTAATTACAAGATAACATTGAACAAAAATAATTCTTCATTTGTATAAGTAGCTTTATATTACCGTGTTTAACTAGTTTGTTGAAAATTCGTTTTTTTTTTCGAAATTAATTTTTTGAATTGAAAATTTAACCGTTCTATTTTTGATGGATAATTCATGTATTTTGTTAAAAATTCGTTCTTTTTGGTAGAAACTTAATCTTCTTCGTTGATAATTAATTTTTTGTCTTGAATATTCAACAGTTTGACATTTTTTCTCTCTCTTGACTAAGAAATCTTTTTAGCTGAAATTCAAATCATGTTAAAAAGTCGTATTTTTTGGAGGAATTCAACTATTTTTGATCAAATATTAAAGTTTTCTTTATTTAAAATATCAATAACTATTTGTTGGAAATTTGTTCTGTCTTTAGCTAAAAATTAATTTTCTTTCACTGAAAATTGAATTTTCCTAGATGAAGCTTGAACTATTCTAGTTTGATTTATCGTTTTAGTTGAAAATTTATTTTTTTGGTTTAAAACTAGAATAATCCAGTTAAAAATTAATCTTTTTAGTTTAAAATTTATATCTTTGGTTGAACATTAATTTTTTTAGTGCAAAATTCATGTATTTAGTTAAAAATTCATCTTTTTGCTTGAAAATATAACTATTCCAGTTAAAGATTCATAATTTTAGTTGAAAATTCATCTTTTTGATTTAAAATTTGACTATTCCAGTTAAAGATTCATCAGTTTGGTTCAAAATTAATTTTGTAACTGAAAATTTAAATATTATATTTTTGGTTGAAGATTGACATTTTTTATTTCAAGATTCAACTATTTGGTTTGAAAAATTGTCTTTTTTAGTTGAAAATTCATGTGTTTTGTTGAAAATTTATCATTTTAGGTACTTTTTTGTAAAAAAATTAATTTTTCTAAATGCAAATTCAATTATTCCATTTTTGGTACAAAACTAATCTTTTTAGTACAAAAATGCACTATTTAATTGAAAATTGATTTTTTGCATTGAAAATTCAACTATTTCAACCATTTCGTTGAAAATTCATATATTTTTTTGAAAAATCGTATTTTTTCGTAGAAAAATGGATCTTTTTTGGAAAATCATCCTTTTTGTTAAAAATTTAAGTATTCCAATTAAATATTTATAATTTATTTGAAAATTTATCTTTTTGTTTAAAAGTGAAACTATTTGGTTGAAAATTAAACTCTCTTGTTAAAAATTCATCTTTTTGGTTTAAAATTCAACTTTTCCAGTTGATGATTCATCATTTCACTTGAAAATTCATCACTGTCGAATTTTTTTTTTTTAACCAATTTTTGTTGATGAAAATTAAATTATTCAATTTTTTGTACGAAAATAATCGTTTTTAGTTCAAAATTCAACTAGTTGTTGGAAAATTGATCTTTTTTAGTTGAAAATTCAACTATTTCGTTAAGAATTAATAGATTTTGTTGAAAAATCGTATTTTTTGTTAAAAATTAATCTTTTTGGTTAAAAATTCAACTATTTTGTTTAAAATATCATCTATCTTTTAGAAAATGCAATATTTTTACTTCAAAAATTAGGAATTTTAAGCGGTTTAAAATGAATTATATATATAGTACCCACAATAATTTTACCTAAATATGCATTGAATTCTAAGTATAAGAAGGTATAATAAAAATTTGTTTCAATTATTATTCGAAGTCATAAACTTAAGGGACAGATTAGTAAATGATTAATTATGTTTTTAGTATTATTTAATTATTTATGACTATTTTATAATTATTGTTACAAACTATCCTTTAATGAAATAATCGTTTCATTAATCGATGGTTCTAATATATTAAAAAATATCTTGTAATATAAATTATCGTTTTAAGAAAATGCGGATTGAATGGCTTTATTCTATGAAAAATTATACCTGGAAAAAATGTGAAATACCTGGAAAAAACCTAGAATTGTCAGGGAATTTTTTTCCAGGATTTGAATAGACACACTGTTCAATTATCAATCGAAGAAATGATTTTACAATCAAAAAGATGAATTTTGACCCAAAAAAGATTTGAATTTTAAACCAAAAAGATTTAAGTTCAACAAAAAAAGACAAATTTTCAACAAAAAAGACCAATTTTTAATCAAAAATGTAATAGTTGAATTTTCAATAAAAAAAAATCACCAAACTAGTTACATTTTCATCCAAAGAGAAGTATCTTCAACCAATAAAATTAATTTTATTTATTTATATTCAATTTTATTTTTATTTTGAAGTATTTTAACTTTTACCCAAGTAGTTGAATTTTTACCGAAAAAGATTAAAATTTTAAATAAAAGACTTGAATTAAATAAAAAAGACGAAATTTCAACAAAACGGTTAAATTTTCAACAAAAAAATTTGCTATCATACATTAAATAGCTAAATTTTGAGTTAGTTAACAACAACAAAAACGAATTTACATTAATTTTCATTAATTTAATCAATTTGTCTGGAATCATTGATAATTTATATTTTTAATCATTCCTGAGTAGCGAACAGTTTCAAACCGGATACTTAAATTTTATATATTTAAAGTTATGAATGTTAACTTCTGTATTAAGAATATTGAAATTATTAACAATTTAAGCATTTGTATTTTCTAGCATGATAGAATAGTGGGAATCGTACGGAATTTTATTTTTGAAGCGAGAAAATTTTATGTTTTATTCACGGAGCAGAATAAAAATATTTGATTTTGATAAAAAGGCAAAAGTCAGGGAATTTCTGTAAGAGCACTTTAAGTAACTGTCTACAATAATCAGGGCCGATAGAGTCACTTTTTAAAATATAAAATCACTTTAGTCACTTTTCTTTCAATTATTTTAAGAGATTCCTCAAATTTTTAATAGATGTAAATAATTTGCAGGGATTCCAAAGGATTTAAAAGATCTTGCGGTATTTTTAAAAATTACCAGAAATTTTCAAGAGCATTAAAAAATTTCAAGGTATTTTAAAGATTTCAAAGGATTTAAAATATTTTTGGGTATTTTAAAAGATTCCGGAAATATTTGCAGTAGATTTCAATAATTTGAAGGGATTTAAAAGGATTTTAGGGTATTTTAAAACATCAAGAGCTTTAAAGAGTTCCCTGGGGTTTAAAAAGATTTTAAAGGATTTGAAATATTTTAGGGTATTTCAAATGATTACCATTTTACAGCATTTTAAAAGCACTTAAAGTATTTTTATAAATTTTCCAGTATTTCAGGAGTCATCAGCTTTCATAAAATTTCACATGATTTTATAATATTTTTTTAGATCTTAAAGAATTTATTCATAAGAATTAAGAGATTTCGTAGGATATCAAAGACCTCTAAATACTTCAAGGTATTTCCAATGATTTTAAAGAATTTTAAAAAAGATTTTAGGATATTAAAAAATATTCCAAGGATTTTTCAAATGCTTCCAGTAATTGGAAGAAATTTCAAAAAATTATAAAGATTTTAGAGTATTTTCAAAAATCCCAAGAAATTTTCAAGAGCTTTAAAAAATTCACAAATGTTTCAAAAGATTTCACAAAGATTTTAGGGATTTCAAAGATTGAAAAAAGTCTTGTGTACTATATGCAAAATCAGATTTCTAAAATTTTAAAATATTGCAAAGATTTGAAATGGTTTCCAATTTTTTAAGAAGATTTAAAAACATTTCACAAAGATTTCAGATATTTTAATGATTTCAAATTAACGCAAAAGATTTGAGAAATGTTTTATACATATTTCAAAGATTTCATATAAACTTCATAGAGATTTATAAAAATACAAGAATTTTAAATATTTCAAAAAGGGTACAATACACCTGATTTCAAAAATTCCAAAATTTTAGAAGATTTCATAAGATTTAACGAAGATTTTTAAATGATTTCAAAATATTTCTCAAAGTTTTCAAGTATTTCAAAGATTTGAAAGAGTCTTGTACACTAGATTTCAAAGATTTCACAAATATTTCAAGGATTTCAAAGATTTGAATGATTATTTCAATGATTTCAAATTAATACAAAAGATTTTAGAAAGGTTTCACAAATATTTCAAAGATTTTATAAAAATTTCATAAAGATTTCAAAAGAATACAAGAATTTCAAAGATTTTTAAACATTTCAAAGATTTTAAATAATGTCAACATTTTTTAGAAGATTTTAAACCTTTAAATGATTTTAAACGAATACAAAAGATTACAGAAAAATTTCACATATATTTTAAAGAATTCATAAGGATTTAAAAATATGTCAAGAATATCCAAGATTTCAACAAGAAATACACTAGATTTCAAAGATTTTAAACGATTTCAAAAGGTTTGAACAAATTTGAGAAGGCTTCAGAAATATTTCAAAGATTTCATAACAAAGGTTTAAACAAAAATTCTTCAAGATTGTAAGGATATCAAATATTTTACACAAATTTTAAAAGATTCCAAAAGATTTCACGCAAGGTTCAAATTTTCACAAAGATTTTAAATTCTTCAAAAGATTTCAACGAATCCGCAAAGATTTCAAAGATTTCTGGGCTTTTAAAGACTTTACAAAGATTTCACTGATACGACTTATGTTCGCAAAAAATTAAGAATTCGTTCATGTATGGTTCTGATTTCTTTATAAATTGTAGGTCAATAAAAAATTAATTGGCTAATTTTTTTACATGTATAACAAACGGTTATTTCATTGTTTGATGTAAAAAAGGACCTGGAAAAACTTGATTTCTCGACCTGGAAAACCTCGAAAATACCTTGAATTTTGTTCCTAAAAATCGCTAGACACCCTGCAAGATCATTAAAAAGTTTCAAGGATTTAAAAAATTTCGAAAGATTTGATATATTTGTGGGTATTTCAAATGATTCCAAGGTATTTTCAAGAGACTAAAGAATGTTCAAGCAATGTCTAAATATTTGAATGATTTTAAGGGATTTGAAAAAATGTTTATGGGATTTTAAAGAATTTACCAGACTTTCTGATAATATGGAATGATTTTACAGGATCTATAAGGTTTAAGGGCATTTTTAAAGATTCCAAGGGATTTTATAAGATTTCTGAGGATTTGAATGATTTTGAGGAGGTTTAAAAGCTTTCAAGGTATTTTAATAAATTTGCCAGTATCTCGGGTTTAACCATTAGCTTTCATAGAATTTTACGGGATTTAATAATATTTTATTGGACTTTAAAGAATTTATTCACAAGAATTGGGAGATTTCGTAGACTTTCAAAGATCTTTAAATATTTTAAGTCATTTCCAAAGTCTTTAAAGAGTTTTTAAGACTTAAGGAGATTTTAAAGATTTTCGGATATTAAAAAATATTCCAAGGATTTTTTAATTGTTTTCAATAATTGGAAAGGTTTTTAAAAAGTTTTAAAGATTTTATGATATATTTTGGTATTTTTAATAGACTTTTTTAATAGAATAATAAAAGTGATTCCGAAGTATTTACAAGATTTTAGGGTATTTTTAAAAATCCTAAGAAATTTTCCAGATCTTTAAAAAGAATCAAGAGATTTCAAGATTTTACAGGATTTGAAATATCTTAGGGTATTTTGAATAGATTTCAATAATAAGAATTGATTCCAAAGTATTGAAAAGATTTTAGTGTATTTTTAAAAATTCCAAAAGTAACTTCTATGAGCTTGACAAAATTTCAAAGGATTTTAAAACATTTTAAAACATTTGAAAAATTGTAGGGTATTTTAAAAGATTCCAAGGAATTTATAACATTTTCGAAAGGATTTCAAGGATGTTAAGGGATTTTAAAAGCCCTTAAGGTGCTTGAATAAATTTTCCAGATTTCAGGAAATATCAGGTTTCATAGAATTTCACAGTGTTTTATAATATTTTAATGGGTTTTGTAGAACTTATTTTATCATCTATATTTATTTTATTTATTATTAGTTATATTATATTAATTATATCATATATACTTATTTATTAATTTTGTTAATGAGGGATGTCGTAGGGTGTCCAAGATTTGTAGACATTTTAAAATATTTTCTGCAATTTATTTGAAATTCGACCTGAATTCTTATTACAATAAATTCTACTCAATTCAATACATTTTTTGATTTTCTTTTAGTTTTTGTTTAATTTATCCTGAAGTCATTTATACTCGCCTTGGATTCAGAAGAATTTCATCAAATTCTTTTGATTTTCCTTATATTTTCTAAACTCATTTTAAACTTACTGAATTAATGCATTTTTTCATATTTATGAATTTCAGCGAATCCCTCTACCTCTCTCAAATTTCTCTAAACTGACTCCAATTTCACTGAAGTCAATGAAATTTCGGTGATTTTTTCCAATTAATTTGAATTCTTTGGAATTTATCTTAATTTGTTTTGAAGCCGTATGAATTATTCAAAAGAACAGTGCTCACATTATTAATGCACATTAATGTACTTGGAAAAACCTGATAATGTCAGGGAATGTTTTTTAAAGTCAGGGAATTTTTTCGAGAACGTGCTTAAATTTTGTCAAATTCGTAATATAAAATTAAATAACAAGGTTTTATTTGTAAAGAAGCTTTATATTACTGGATTTAATTACTTAATGGGAAATAATTTTTTTAACTGAAAATATAACTATGTATTTTGTTGAAAATTCAACTGTTTGGAACTTTTTCTCCCTCTTGGCTGAAAGATCTTGCTTAGTAGAACATTCGTATTTTTTTGGTTGAATTTAACTATTTTTGATTTAAAATTATAATCTTTTTAGTTGAAATATCAAGTATTACATTCTTTGTTAAAAATTAATCTTTTTTGTATGGAAATTCAACTACTTGGTTGAAAGTTAGACTCTTTTGTGAAAGATTAATTTTGTGGTTACAAATTCATCATTTTAATTGAAATGTTTCATACGAAGGATTCATCTTTTTGGTTGAAAATTTTATTATTTTGTTGAAAATTTGATTTTTTGGTTGAAAATTTAAATATTCTTGTTGAATATTCATCTCTTTGGTTGATCATTAACTTTTTAAACTGAGGATTTAACTATTCAATTTTTGGTTGAAAATTCATCTTTTTGGTCCCAAATTCAACTACTCTAGTTAAAGATTTAGCATCTTACTTTAAAATTAATCACATTGGTTGCAAATTCAACTATTTTATTGAAAATACGTTTTTTTTTTATTGTTCAAAATTTATTTTTTCCCCACTAAAAATTTAATTATTCCATTTTTCCATTTTTTAGTCGAAAATTCAACTATTTGTTTGAAAATTCACGTAATCTGTTGAAAAATCGTCTTTTTCGATAGAAAATTAATTTTGTTGTTTAAAAATTTAACTATTCCAGTTAAATATTCACCTTTTTAGTTGAAAATTCATGATTTTAGCTGAAAATTCAACTACTTGGTTGGAAGTTAGATTCTTTTGTGAAAGATTAATTTTTTGTTCACAAATTCATCATTTTAATTGAAATTTGTTATATGAATGATTTATCTTTTTAGTTGAAAATTTAATTATTTTTATGAAAATTCGATTTTTTGTTTGGAAATTCAAATATTCTTGTTGAATATTCATCTTTTTGTTTGAACATTAACTTTTTACACTGTGGATTAAACTATTCAATTTTTGGTTAAAAATTCACCTTTTTGGTGTAAAATTCAACTATTCCAGCTGAAAATTAAACATTTTATTTGAAAATTCATCGCTCTGGTTGAAAATTCAACTATTTTGTTGAAAATATGTTTTATTGTTGTTCAAAATTAATTTTTTTCCACTTAAAATTTAACTTTCATTTTTCCATTTTTTAGTCGAAAATTCATCTATTTGGTGTCAAATTCATGTAATTTGTTGAAAAATCGTCTTTTTTAATTGAAAATTAATGTTTTTGTTTAACATTTTAGTTGAGAATCAACGATTTTAGTTTAAAATTAAACTACTTGATTAAAAGTAAAACTCTTGGGTTAAAAAGTTATCTTTTGGTTCGAAAATCATTTTTTTGTTTTAAAATTTAACTATTTCAGTTGGAGATTCATCATTTTAGTTGAAAATTCATCACTTTGATTTAAAATTAAACTATTTTGTTAAAAATTCGCTTTTTTTGTTGAAAATGAATCTTTCTGATTTAAAATTCAACTATTCTAGTTGAATATTTATTATTATAGTTTACAATTTTTGACTTCGATGGAAAATTCAACTATTTTGTTAAAAATTCGTCTTTCTGATTTAAAATTCAACTATTCTAGTTGAATATTTATTATTATAGTTTAAAATTTATGACTTCGATGGAAAATTAAACTATTTTGTTGAAAATTATTTTTTTTCTTGGTTGATGATTAATTTTTGAAACTGAAAGTTGATTTATTCCATTTTTGGTTGAAAATTGATCTGTTTCAGTTAAAAATTTAACTATTTGCTGGAAAATTGATCTTTTTTATTCGGCAAGTCAACTATTACAGTCAATGATTCATCATCTTAGTTGAAAATTAAACTACTTAATTTGAAGTTAAACTCTTTTGTTAAGAATTAAACAGAAGTTTTTAACAAAAGAGTTTAACTTTCAACCAAGTAGTTTAATTTTCAACTAAAATTATGAAGAATGTAATAATTAAATTTTCATCTAGAAAATTAATTTCAAGCCAAGAAAAAAATATATTTTTTAGCACAATAGTTAAATTTTTTGTTCAAAATGCTACTATTTCAGTTAAGGAATTAAAGATTCAACATTTTAGTTTAAAATTTATCACTTTGGTTGAAAATTTAACTATTCGATTTTTGGTTGAAAATTGATCTTTTTTAGTTTAAAGTTTAACTACTTGATTGAAAATTATGCTCTTTACTTGAAGAGCTAACTATCTGCTTAAAAATTCATCTATCGTGTTGAAAAATCGTATTTTTTTAGAAAATTAAACTTTTTTGTTAATAATTCTATATTTTTACTTGAAAAGTGAGGAATTGGAAGCAATAAATATTAAATTTAACATAGTATCCATGCATTAATTTTACTTAAATATGCCCTGAATTAGAAATAGTGGAAGATAAAATGAAAATTTATTTCAATCATTCAAATTCGTGGACTTTAAGTAAAAGTTCTAGAATGTATTACTTTTTTCGTATTATTTATTTCAAACCTTTCTAAATTAAATGTATAGATTGAATCTGTAGAAACGTGTACCATTAAGAAATTACTTATCTTTTAATGAGGCTACTTGCTCAAATGAAAAAACGAGTTATTTATAATTACATATGAATAGTAATATTTTTACACATTTAGATATATTACAAAGATTAAAAAAAACATTTTTTGTATTAAACTTGTTTTAAAATATGCGAAATACTTAAGTGGTTCCATACTAGAGATTTTAACTACAAAGAAATAACATATTGACAAATCACGACGTTTATTTAGCTGCTTCGTTACGCAAATATATTACAATATAATAATAATATTATAATATATATAATATTATAATGAGCTAAAGATTATGTTTTGCGCGTTATCAAAATGCTTCTGAGAAAGTTTTGATTTTTATAATTTTTGGATTTATTTTCATAGATGTTAATTTTTTTTATTATTTTGGAAAGCTGGAAAAGTCTTACCAAACACTAATTTTTATGCACAGCACCCTGTTTCCAATAAAATATTTAAAAACACCTTAGAGATGACCAGAGGTTTTGTTTGAAATATTGTGGACTTTTTAGGATAAAAATTTGTTGCAAACAAAATTTGATATGCATACAGAATAAATTTTTTTAACATTTTCACTGTCAGAAAGTTTTCAAATGCCTAAAAAATTACTTTTCATTTCGAAAATACTATTTTAAAAAAAATTATAAACGGGGTTAAATAAAAATTTATAAATAAAACAAGAATTATTTTTCGTGTAGCAGTCTTATCTACAAATCGTTTAAGATTTGAGAAATTCATTTAATTTTGGCAACAAAAGACAGAGAATAAGAATTGAATTATTAAGTTTGATTATCCTGTACCTATTTTGTGTAAATTATCAACCATATTTTTTTAGAAACACACTGCATTGTCACGAAAATCATTTATATAATAAAGCAATTTCTTAATCAAATTTGCACAGGAATTTTTAATACGCCAACAGGAATAGTACGGAAAATATACAGGAAATTTATCGCAGATCTTAATTTTTTCGGATCACTTAAGCTGAAAATAAAAATTGCGTTTCAAAACTTTGTTATAAAACTTTTCTAAAGAACACTTTTTGCTGTGAAAGATGTTTGTGTTTGTAGAAAAAAGAACAATTAAGAGCGGTGCTAATATTATTTTTGCTTCGACTCTCTAAGCCATGTTTGAATCTTATGATGTTAAATATTCTGATATTTTTTTTAGATTTGAGCAAACACCAAGTCCCGGAGGATGTGCTCAAAACACTTTGAGAATGTTACAGTGGCTTTGCGGAGGTCCAAACGAACCTCACGTTGGAGTTTTTTATGGAGGACTTGGAAAAGATGCCAGGGGGGTAACTTTAGAAAAAATTGTTCGAGCTGCTGGCGTTGACGTTCAGTAAGAAACCAAATTAAATTTTAATTTGAAAAAGAGATTATGTTGTTTGAGTGTAATATTCTTTAAATTTAATTCAGGCCTCACAGACTGGTCCCTGTATCCCCTATTGTACCCTATATTCAGTTCAGGTCCCTAAAGAACCCTATTTTCAAGGTTTGGTCGTTATGGTACCCTATTTGCAGCCCCTAATGTAACTTTAAAAAATTTATTATAAGATCAAAGCTTCCAAGAGTCAGGTTTTTAGAAAACAAGTAGCAAATTAGGGAATTTCTCTAAGAAGTAACTATAAAAAATAATTAGAGCTTCTGTACAGTCACTATTAGTAACTTTTTTCTCTTAAATCACTTTTTAGTCACTTATAAATAAAAAGATCACATTAGTCACTTTTCTTTCAACAAATTAACTCATCAGTTAATCATTATTGATTTCAGCTCTATACCTATTTCTGAATTTGTCTTGGATTTTTTTGAAATATTTGAGATTGTTTTGAAAGATACTGAGAAATTTTAAATAGATTTTAATCATTTCAAGAGAATTTGAAGATTTTAAGTTATTTTTAGAACTTCTAAGGCATTTCAAGAGCTTTTAATTTGAAATATTTTAGGGTAAAGAATTTTCTACAATTTCTAAATATGTGGAACGATTTTATGGGTCCTATTACATGGTGTCTACCCTACTTGGAAAACCTGGAATTTTCAGGAAATTATTATGTACCTCGAAAAACATGGAAATATCGGGGAATTTTAATATACCTGGAAAAACATGGAAATGTCAGGGATTTTTTTTTTACAGT
>JAUELO010000244.1:238356-251689 GCA_032357855.1 Amphibolips quercusostensackenii | reverse complement strand
CTACGTCGGCAACGAACCAAGGATGATGATCTACATTATCAGTCTTCAAATCGACGACAGCGCTGGAGACGTAACAGGGGACACAATTTGGGAACACTGCTTTTGAACTGCTGACATTTTACGTTTGATACACTCACTTATTTGAACATTGAGTCGAGGTTATGTTATTGCGTTTACGAAATTTCACCTTAAAAATTGAACTACTTACTGACATAACGCTTCCGTCACGAGCCAAAACCTGTTTCTGCCAAATAATATCTGTCTCTAAAAAATATTGTTCGCAAACGGCTTGTGTAGCTGTGCACAAAAAATTATTTTTGTGTCGTAGAATTGCACGTTGCCACTGTTCTACAGAATTTTGCGGCACCGATAAGAAATGGATTTTCTCCGTATTAGTTTTCTTTGATTCCTTTGATTTATACTCATTAGTACAATTGGGTATTATGCAGTAACTGCCGCCTATTTTAATTTATAGTTTATTTTAAAAAGTTTTTAAATAAATAAATATTACACGTTACGAATATATTTCCGTGGGAAAGCCTTTTAAACCATTTCAGACAATCGTGTGACAATTGACGCGCCGCTAGTTCGCTGCTCCACCGCTGTGGACAAACTATGCCACAATTTTCTTTGACTACAGAATGGGTCACGGCATACCCCTGGTGCTAGGTAAACGTTGCTTATAATTAAATCTATAAGGGTAAATAATCTTCAAATATATGTTTAGCGCTTATATACGAAGGTTATTTATACTTTTAGTGGAAATTATGCATACAATGGGATATATGGTGAACTATAGTAAACTTAACCTCACTTTGCAAGTAAAATAAAATTTTTTGTAAATACTCTCTATCTGTCATGTTTTTCTTTGGTGTATTATGTCATACTTCTCATCTCACTGTAGCACATTTTCCTTGTGCAAAAACTAAACTTGTCGCTTGACTAGCGGAAAAGATGCTACAATATGATGTGAATGGATTGTATCCGTGTTGGTATATTTCCCTCGATTTAATTTGCATTCCACGCTTTTTTGATATCAGAATTCACTGCCATAACCTCAAAAAATGACAGCTTATGTTTAATATTTTTGGAGGATACTGGCTAATGCCAGTATCCGGATAAGTTACAGAATTCAAATTTGCACATTTGCTAAGATGCTTACAATAATATTTAAACATAACCTGTCATTTGTTGAGATTATATCACTGGATTCTGACGCTAAAGAGGGTACAACTCAAATTAAATCGAGGGAAATGTTCCAACGTCGGTGCAATACATTCACCTCATCGTAGCATCTTTTCCGTTAGTCAAGTGACAATTTTCGTTTTTGCATAAGGAAAATGTGCTACAGCGAGGTGAAAGTAATGCATCGTCGTATGATAGAATGAGAGAGAAAAATATTTTGTAGCTTACCTTTTACGAAATGTCTAAACGTCCGTCCAGATTGACGCTAAATTTCGTTTATACGTCTGGCTAGAGAGGTAAAATACCTCCAAGAATTTTTTCCGGCCATAACATTTTCTTCCGATACTGTTTATCTGTCATGTATTCTGTCATACTGTTCATCTCGCTGTAGAACATTTTTCTTGTGCAAAAGCTAAACTTGTCGCTTGACTAGCGGAAAAGATGCTACAATATGAGGTGAATGTATTTTATCGATGTTGGAATATTTTCCTTGATTTAATTTGCGTTCCACGCTCTTTTGATATCAGAATCCACTGACATAACCTAAAAAAATCATAGAATATGTTTTAATATTTTTCGAGGATACTGGCTAATGCCAGTATCCGTATAAGTTACATAATTCAAATTTGCACGTTTGCTAAGATGCCCACAATAATATTAAAACATTACCTGTCATTTGTTGAGGTTATGTCGCTGGATTATGACACCAAAGAGCGTGAAATTCAAATAAAATCGAGGAAAATATTCCAACATCGATACAATGCATTCACCTCATTGTAGCATCTTTTCCGCTTGTCAATTGACAATTTTCGTTTTCGCCGAAGGAAAATGTACTACAGCGAGGTGAACGTGGCCAGGAGAATCTTTTTACATTAAATCGAATTTTTGATTAAGAAACGTTTATCTTTTCTTAAATTAGTTTAATTACAAAAAATTAAACAAATATTTTTATAAAGGAAGCCTTTTTTTGTGATTATAAAAACAGAGGAGTAAATAAACTTTCCTTGCAGCTGTTTAGTTAGTTTTCCAAATTTTTAATTTAATATCTGATTTCGTTTGAACATAAGCGGAGCGAAAAAAATGTGGCAAAACATTTTTAGGTTACCTTCACATGGTCTTAAGTAGTGCTCGGCTGTTTCACTTCCGCATATCGTTCCTGGCTAAAATTATCAGGGTATAAAGTTCAATTCTGTATTCAATAGACTAAATCATTTTATGTATGTATGCCTGGGCTTTGTCCGTGTTGTTGTCATGATGTTTTAGAAGGTGTCGTTGCTGTTGATGTTGCATTTTTTACCAAATACTTTACTGAAAAGGGGTGGTTCACTTACTCAGATATGAACCAGAGAATTGAAAATTTCAAGCATTCAGCCGGTGACATGAGGGATAAGCCGGTAAAATTGGCAGATAAGTGCACAAAACTACCCGGTGGCGCATGGCAAATATGGACTTTGTTGAGACTTTATCCCCTTGTCATAGGAGATAGAATTAAAGGCACTAAAGACAAAGTATGGATTGGTCTTTTAAACTTGTTAGAGTGTGTAGAGATAACATTTGCTACAGAGATACACAAGTTTTCCGTTTCATATCTCCATATGATCATTAACGAGTACTTAATCTCTAGGGCTTCTCTATTTCCCATCCAAAATTTGCTTCCAAAGCATAATTTCTTTTCTCATTACTTGAAACTGGTTTTGGAATTTGGGCCACTTTTAAGGGTTCGGACTCTTCGGTTTGAAAGTAAACATACATTCTTTAAAAGATTCATGAGAGTCCTCTGAAACTTCAAGAACGTGACATTTTCTCTTGCCGAAAAACATGAATTATTTCGAAGCTTGCTAAGACAAGGCGCTGGCTTGCGTAAGTTGCAAAATGTAATAGATGAGAGACCGTTGCAGGCAAATTTGTACTGTGATGATATACAAAAAGCACTTCGACAAAAGGGTCTGTGCCGTGACACAAGGGAATGCAGCAAAGCTGTGATTAAATGCACTACATACAAGAAAGGAGATGTTGTAGTTTTGAGACAAGAGCATTATCAGTGTAATGTTAAGATATAAAGAATTTGCGTGATATTGTATGACAGAGAAGAACAAATTTATTTCATTTTGGGAATATTAGAGACAAATTTTAATCCACAACTTCGTCTTTATGAACTTGGATCAGTTGTCCGATTCAAATGTATCTTTGTAGATGAACTTTTATCATACGAGCCACTTCTCGTTTACACTGCGAATACTACACAGCAGGTGCGTTTAAAGCATGGACTCGTTAAATATGAGGTGGGACATGAGTCGAACACGTTCTGTGCTGCTATTTCAATAATAAGGGTAAAAGTTGAGAAACATCTTCGAAATAAGTAAATATGTTTCTCAATAAGCTTGCCAATTTTTTACAGTCGATGGCTTTGGTAGCAACTCTGTGGGTAGCATCCAACGTAAAAGTTTTTTTACATAATGCGAAATTCATATTTACTCTTAAATTTTTGTTATTTCTCTTATTCTGTACCTTCTCTGACAGGGACACTTCTAAAAAAATATACCTGCTTTTTCATTAACTGACATTGCTGACAACTGTCCCATAAAAATATATATTTTTGGATCATTTTTGTAATTTTTCACTTTATCTTTGAAGCAGCATTACACTACTTATGGTAACCTGTTTAGACCGAAAGAAGAAAGCTCTTGTGTCTGGTGATACATGTGCAGAAATCATTTCAGCAGCTTGCAAGAAATTTGGGCTACCTTCTCAAGAGTACAGGGTAAGAAATGTAGTTTTTGTCTCAAATTTTCTTTCTATAATTTCTTATTGATTGTGATTTAATATTCTCAAAGTTGAGTTTTGGTTTTAGATTGTTTTAGATAAAAATGGTGCTCTTATAGACGAAGATGATTTCCTTCCTGCCTTGCCCATGTTAACGGAGATCATGGTGATCAGTGCTGAGGAAGAATGGAAGTCAAAAGAGGAATTACTTCTGTGGCGAGATGAAAATATGTTCACTCCCAAAAATGAAGAGAATAGGCAAGAATTTCACTCTCCCGTTAGAAATTACCATAGGCAGTCATCTACCAACAGTGGAGGTAATTATTTTATCTTTAATGAAAATTCTACAAATTTTAATTATTATAAAAAAAGGTCAAGAAAAATGACCAAGAACATTTTTAAAGGTACTAGAAGAAATATTTTTTCTTATTTGTAGACAATTATTATCTTTCTTCCTTTTTCATTTTTCTTAGCTTCGCTATCAAGTCAATCATCGGTTACTGAAAGAAGAGCTTCCCTATCGTTTCCTTGGACCAAACTGACCAATGAAATGACAGAAAAATTGGATAGAGGAGAGACGTTATCGGTCATAAAAAACAGAGACCTACGAAAAGTTCTTGGGATGCATATGTTCGGGAACCTAAAAGATTACACGAGAAAGACAGCGGGTGCTCTCGTAAAACTTTTTGCAGACAAATATCCGTAAGCTTTGAAAATCATGGATGCCGATGGGGATACGCTAAGTGATGGGACTGAGGCATGCATAGTTAGGCTGTACGATCTCGTCAATTATAAAAAGCCATCCGACGAGAAAAAATAAAAAAAAGGACAGCTGGTTTCAGAGAAAACCGGGAAAATGAGTCAGGCAATGGACCTGTCCATTTGGAAGACAGAGTTTATAATGAGTACGGTTCTGTGGCTTACGAGGTACCTCTTCCTGATGATGAGACACAGGAAAGTAAAAAAAAAACAAACGGTTAGAGCTGCTTCGGATAAAAAACGCTGCTAAGATTCCGACATGGTTGAAGCAAGGAGGATTGCTGACGCTGAGGTAGCAGAGCTTATGAAAGCTACATATCCGACGCAACGGAAGGATATCATTGACAGGAAAGGTCCAATCAAAGATGTTCTTCGTATGTGGCCGCATCTTGAAGATGTTCAATATTTTCTTTCCCACGCCTCTGTTTTGTTTGGAGGAGACATGAAAGAATTGTCAGAAGAGAAAATTTCGTCC
Organism: Amphibolips quercusostensackenii; assembly: GCA_032357855.1. Taxonomy (NCBI): domain Eukaryota; kingdom Metazoa; phylum Arthropoda; class Insecta; order Hymenoptera; family Cynipidae; genus Amphibolips; species Amphibolips quercusostensackenii. The sequence goes on along the minus strand of JAUELO010000244.1, from coordinate 246,507 downwards.
AAAGGTCTGATCCTATTTTCCATCATGCAGTTTGAAATCAGAAAGAAGAGCCAAGTTTCAGATGAGAGGAAAGAAGCCAGAGAGAGGATGAAGATAATCATCGCTGCCGCAGAGAACGCTTTGAAAAATTTGAGGAAAGAAACGCCAAAACTGATACATTATTCCAGCTACTTCCTCTCTACTTCCTTGAGGATGAAAAGGAAATACTCCGCCTTGTTTCGGTGAGTCCTTCATGAAAAAAACCTTAATTTATTTTATATACTGTTTTTAGGGGAAACTAACAGAACCGATGGTGACTTTTTTACAGGATATATTGGTAATGGAGGAAGTACTGGTTGCGGGGAACAGACATAGACCCGTTCTCCTAATTAAAGGTAAGACTTTTTCATTTAATCTTTATGTAATAAGTCAGCTTAGTTATTAATTTGTATACCTATTCTCAGATACTAATTATTTTATCTTATTGCAGGACAGACCCTTTTCGATGGCAACGCCACGTGCCAGGTCTTTGTGGAAGGCTACACAATTACGGAACCCAGGAACATATTGGAACGTTTTTTGTGCTTCTTCCTGTCATTTTATGCGTTCGGATACATATACGGAGAAAAAAACAATAGAACTTTAGAGTTCATCCAACGGTGAGTTCATTTAAACCCAGCAATTTTAATTTGTATAATTTGTTTTTCTTTTAAAGATGTTGTTCAATGTTTAAAAATGTTATTAATCTGATTATTATAAATGTAATATAAAATAATAAATTAGAAAGTTTCTGACCTACTTTAGAAAAATGAAAGGACCTAGTAGAAGTTGGAGATGCTTTATTAACATTAGTCGATGCTTTGATAGTCCATACGCTCTCCTTATCAAGGCAATCAGTCACAATTTGTTGTAATCATTTCAGCGTCCCGTCTTAAAAAATATGTGAAAGAATCATAATCTTACTTTCTTTATCGATGTTCAGATTAGTTGCATTTTGCTCGAGTTTAGTTATTTTGTAAGATTAGTAAGGTCGTCATTAATAATTAAAGTAAACCTTTAATTATTAAACTGTTATAAAGTGATTATGATTTTCTTACATATTTTTTGAATAGGGACTCCGAAACAATTGCAAAAAATTTTGACTGACTGTCTTAACAAGCAGAGTGTATGGACTCTCGAAGCGTCGACTTCGAGAGTCGACGATTTTAACATATATTGTATAATTTGCAAAAATCATCATTCCTCAAGTCCAGAAATTAATAGACCGCATAGGATGGGACGCTGATTTTGCTTCTTCAGATTGATTTTATGTAAAATTATGTATTAAAATACAAGGAGTTTTTCGGGTTTCAATCGTGTGCAAAACTACAAATCTTGCGATCGTTTCATGAAGATTAAATCTATTAGCAAATTATATATTGTTATAGAAGTTAAATATTCCATTATACCTAATATTTTTATATAAATTATATTTTATCTGTATATCTTAATTCCGTTTTTCATTTACCCGTTGTAAAAATTCAATTTTTCCTGTACCCAGACATGGGAAAAGTACCAACTGGGTACAGGAAAAATGCAAACAATTTGTCGGACTTAGGTATAGGAAAAATGCCAACCTGGTGTGGGAAAACTACGATCTACGTATGGGAAATTTCCGATACTGGGGTATGAGAAAAATGCTAACCAGGTATGGGAAAACTCCGATCCATGTATGGAAATTTTCCCATAATGAGGTATGGGAAAAATGCCCACCAGGGATGGGAAAACTCCGATCCATGTATGGAAATTTTTCCATACTGTGGTAGGGGAAAAATGCCAACTAGGCATGGGAAAACTCCGATCCATGTATGGAAATTTTCCCTTACTGAGTTACGGGAACATTTCCATTCCTGTGTGGGTTAATTACTTCCAATACAAATATGGAAAATTTACCACAAATTTTTCTTACAGTGTACATATCCAATTCTCTTGAATGAAATAATCTTAATATTGATAAGAAATGAGAGAATAACCAGTCCTGCTCGCTTGTGCTCGGTCATGACCGAGCATGTTCGAGCATGACGGTAAATGCACATTAATAGTGATAATCACTCACTTTGACCTCTGCCGGCATAATATCATGTCGCAAGACGCTCTGGGCAGAGAGGTTCGAGGAGGAAAAATTCTCTCATAATTCCGACATCTGATTGACAAAAATGTTAAGGTATCCTTGGAAACATCTCACGCTCACGTATTAAATGACATTATTCATTACTACCTTTTTCAGTCTTTATACTCAGATAAAATTGTATTTTTTAGTGAGATTTGGTTTCGACTGGCTGCTGTTTTTCCACAATTTTAAGTAAAGAAATACTCTCTTAGAAATCGTAATTGAAATTTTCGGTAACTGTGTGCTAGATATTTCATTAGTCAATAGAGCAACTGCAGTGATTGTTAAAGAGACTTGCAGGATGTGACGTTCCAAGGTCACAGAATTTCCAAATCGGGATTTCGATACTTTTTCCTCAACATTTTTTTTCTCGAAAATAAAGTATTCAAAAAAAAATTTTAATCCACTTAGCTTTTTAACATTTTATACAGTATTAAAAAAATATATTATCTGAAATTCATGCAACGACCCCATTTTCGAGATTTTAGAATTTCAGTAACACTTCAAAAATTATTTTTTAAACTAAATTTCAAATGTAAATAAAATTTAGAAAAATTTAAAAAGTAAATAAAATGTATTTAAATTCAAAATTAAAATAAAATTTAGTTGAATTTTAAATTTAAATAAAATTTAGTTTAATTCAGCATTTAAATAGAATTTCATTAAATTAAAAAATTATATAAATTTTATTTAAGTTAAATTTATTTCTCGTCTGGTTTCTTTTGAAAAAGAAATTTTCGAGATAACTATATAAATAAGCTTAAAAAAATTCTTTTCGTATTTTAGAATTGTAGTCAAATTCTTAAAATTATTTTTTATAATTAAATTTAAAATTTGAATAAAATTAAGATAATTTAAAGAAGTAAATACAATTTTCTTCAATTCAAAATTTAGTTAAATTTTAAATTTAAGTGAAATTCACTAAAATTTTAAATTTAAATACAATTTAGATAAATTCAAAATTTAAGTATGATTTACTTAGATTCAAATCAAACTGTATTTAAATGTTCGTATAATGTAAATGAAATAAATTTCTTACCCGAATTAACGAATTGAGTATTTACCTGCAATTTAGTTCATAAATCGTGCATCATTTAAATCATCACGTAGTGAATGAAAGGTGATTAGAGTAGTGAACTCAAACAAAATGTGGTTATCAGTGTATTTTTTTATTCTTACTTTTTAGCAAGTACAATTACAGGTTTATGTCAATTACGCATATTAATATTTTCATTGAATACAGATGTGGATTGTTTCTTGGTTTCAACAATGGAGAGTATTAAAATAAGCTATAGCAATTTAAAACAAATTGCCTTCCTTAATTTTTTGATAATTAGGTAAATGCAATATAAAACTCAGGAAAGTAATTAAGATTATAACTGACTCATAATTATAAAGAATAGATTTAGAGAAGAAATTATATTAAAATAATCTCCACATAGTTTACTGAGCCCTCTCACCAGGAGTATCCTAAATTATGCAGTATTTCAATAATTTAATTAAATTGATTTAAACAGTATAAAAAATTCTACGAAAAGTTTGGAATGTGAATAATTTTTGGAGCAATTGTCAGGGTGGATACTGGGCCGAAAACAGGAAATGCCAGTGAATTTATTTGTTGGAAAGAATTGTTAGAAACACAAAAAAATGAATCAAATATTATTTTATATAACATAAATTTATGGGAGGTATGAGGAATTACTTTTTTCGATGCAATAAAAATCCCTTGATTTTAAATTAGAATTTTGCAGTTGTAAGTATTTCAAATTATTACATTTTTGAAAGAACCTTTCAGTTTGAAATGTTGAATTGGGATCTTCAAAAATGGAAAGTGTTCAGAGTCATAGTTCTACAATTTTTTGTTTGTAACTTTTAAAAAATCGACAGTGTCAAAATATAAAGAAACGTTACAACTTTAACACAATTATTCTGAATGTAAATACTTCATTATTACACAATTTTATTTCAAATTAGACGAATTAACAATTGAATGCAATTATTCTTTTAAAATCGTATAGTTTCAAATTCCTCAGGTATAAAAACTTTTTAATGTTAAAAGCTGTGAATTTAGTCAATTTTGTGAAAAGTTTCGATATTTTATAATTTTGAATTGAATCATTCGTGATAAAAAAATATTGTTCTTTACAGCCTTAATATAGAAGTAATTTTAGGCTCCAAAGAACATTGTATTGTAATTCATGAATGATTCTATTCAAAATTATTCATTTTCAAAAACTGGAATAAATTCGAAGCCTTTAAAATTAAAATGTTTTAAATTAAAGAAATTTCAAATCGAAAAAGTTAAAATTACAGTGTAATTATTTTCAATCAGAAGCGTAATATATTGTACAATTATGAATGATTCCATTCAAAATTATTATTCAACTTCATGTTCCTAGATGACAGTTTTGACCAGTCATGTTTAATTTTAATTTTTACATTCTGTCTAATTGTCTAATGTTTTATCGATTGCAGTTAGAAGAAAGCTGCAAGAAATATAAAAGAGCGGCCTAATAGCACGGAATGTTCCAAGAACGTTCCGCGGGAACCTTCGCAACGTTCCAGCGGAACGTTCCCGTAACGTGTGAAATGTCCGTCGGTTGGAAACGTTCCAATTGAACGTCCCAGGAACGTTCCACTAGGACCTGAGGGGAACCTTCCGTTATTATTATTTTTAACAACAATTATCTCGTAAACGGTAAGAGATAGGTAAAAATGGATGTCATTTTTGAATTTTGAGTACCGCATATACTACATTAGACATGCCCAGCTTGGGGAAATCTCTACCGGAAACACATGTTGGACTTCCACCTCTATTTTTCCAAGAGAGCAGGAGTATTGGTAGAGGGGTATACTCCTCTCTTCTCTAGTGACATCACGTAGCCCCGTAGATACAAAATATGTGCAGGGGTGCTTCGGGGCGACTAATTTCTCAATATAAAATTTTCATACCAACTAGAATTTTAATTATTTTATTTTAGTTTTTTACATTTACTTTCAATAAACGTTATTAAAAAGAAAATTTAACAAAGTGTTTGTTTTTGACAGTAATTAATGAATATTTTAATATCGCAGTTTTGGTTGACTTAAACATTTTTAAAGGCTAGCAATACATTAACATTACTTTGTAAACTTTTCTTTTCAATTACTTTCATTGAAAGTAAATGTAAAAAAGTAAAAGAAAATAATTGAAATTCTAGTTACTATGAAAATTTTATATTGAAAAGCTAGTCACCCTGAAGCAACCCTGTAGATATTTCGTATCTACGGGATTACGTGACGTCACTAGAGAAGAGAGGAGTACACGCCTCTACCACTACTCGCGCTCACCAGGAGAAATAGAGGTGGAAGTCCAACATGTGTTCCCAGTTGGAATTTCCCCGAGCTGGGCATGTCTGCACTACATTATAATATGTTATCCATATTAGAAACTGTCATCGATTTTTACCTTTTGCTCACGGTTTACGCAATATTTATTAATAATAATAACAATAACGGTAATTTCTGTTTGGAACGTTCCCAACCGACGGACATTTTACACGTTGCGGAAATGTTCCGTGCTATTAGAGCGGATTTTAACTTATTTTTTTTTTAATAACGTTCTTTGAAAAGGATTATACAATTTTTGAAAAAATAAGTCTAACAAGAAAATGCCAGATAAAGTATTTTGTGTTTTGATTCACAATTTTATTCAAATATTAAATTCCATCCAATATTTTTTTTAATTATGCAAAAATAAACATTTTAAATACTTCTTTTAAAAAACTTGGATTTTTTGCATTATTTTCATTGTTTTTCTCAAAAAACCTTTTTTTGCTAATGAATTCATTAATTTATAATGCATAATCATTCACATTTTAAACAAGAAAATGAAAATGAATCAAATTTTTATTACAAATAGAATATTTTATTTATATTTTCATTTTAAAATATATATATTTATAAATTTTTTTAAGAAAATTATTAAAATGAATTTAAAATAAATTTGTTTGCGAAAAAAGTTAAAAAAAAAAAACAAGTTTTTCATTCAAAGAAATCATTTAAAATAATTATTTTTTTTAAATTAAAAAATTTAGAAGGAATTCAAACATGTAAACAGTTTAATAAGTAAAGTAAAAAAAATAGAAAAAAGCATTAGCAGCGAAAATCAAGCCTGCAACCTTCCGCCTATAAACGCGACGTACTACCACCTGAGCTACTCGACCAGCTGGAAAATATATTTTTCTATACAAGACCGGTGGAGAAAACTTTAAAGTTTCAAGTTATTTTTCTCAAAAAATACAAAATAATGAAATAAAAGAAATAATTAAATGAAAGTAAACAGAAAACTATGAAAACTTATACTTCTAGATATATATATTTATTCAAACTTTTAATAATTACAATAAAAAAAACGTATTTCGTTTGCCCACAGTTTCGAAACAAAAAAATTAAAATGAAAACGGCGTCAAGTTGTTAAAAAAAATATAGAGTATTAAAATACATAATAGTTCTGTGCACTTCTAGGGTTCAGTTATTTCATTTGTTACGATTACGGTTAACGAAAATGTAATTAGTTCAGACCTTAAAACTACAAAAATACAAAATAAATGTTGTTAAAGGTGGCCTGGGATGGGCCGAAAATACATTATTTTAAAGGATCGGAAATTGCTAATATTTAAACGCTAAAAGATACTACGTGTTATCGCAAGTATAGAAATATAATACTTTAATGACTTTTTGATATCGCAAATGGCCCAAGGCCTAGGGTGTCGAAATGAGGTCAAAAATTGTTGAATTATAGGAATTTAAAGATTTGACAGATTTATACGAAAATTACGATAATTTTTATGTATAGTTTTTAGTTTAAAAACCAAATAAAAAAATAAAAATTTAAGCAAAAACATATTTTTTGTTTAAGTTAGATTTTGTTGAATATGAGCAAAATTTACATTTTTTGAGATTCAGTTATTTCTTAATTCAATTTTAAAAAATGGTCTCAATTATAATATGGCCTTAGTTAAACTATAGAAGCAAGCCGTAATTTCCTTTAACTTTGAATAATGCTTCCTAGACTTTACAGCTGTTAAAAAAATTCACATACCACTAAATTCACAAATATATAAAAAATGTAACGTCTCCGAAGAAATTTTTCCAGGTCTATAAGGAAATTATAGCTAGATTTTCCAGTGCAACTAAAGAGAGGTCATCCATAGGAATATATATATATATATAAATTTTTTAATTTGATTAAAAATTAACTAAAACTTTGGATTCACATTATTACTCATTTCCAAAAAAATATAGCTTAAACAAAAAATACATTTTAATTCAAATTTATTATTAACATTCAATACCAATAATTTTGCATGCAAAAAATGACCATAATTTTAATACGCGGAGAAAACGAAACGAGCGGACGCGCTGTTTCTCACGCGTGAATGAAAAAATTTGGTTCCAAAATCGGTTTACAGTGACGTCCCTGGCGCTGTCGTAGAATTCAATTCTGTTGTAGCTTGACTTTGATTCGTTGAAGAGTGGAAGTCGTTACTGTCGTTGAATGGTTGAAACCAAACCCCGGAGAACTAATAAGGATTTAAAAATAAAACCCAATTTAAACTTGTCACTTCATTCTTATATCCTTTAACATAATTCATTAATCAGTTAAAAATCTGTCGTTGATTTATACTAAATGCACATAATTCAATAAGTGAATACACATAATCCAATGGCACATAAATATTCTAATTTGTCATTTAACAAATTAGACTTCACAATAATTTAGTAATTATTTATATCGGCAAGAGCCGAACGCGTCGACGTGCTTCGCTTTTAAGAATTTAAGCTTTTTATTTTCAGATTTGATAAAATCACATAAGTCACAAAAATATTCTCAGTACAATTTATGAAATCGACAGTCGCAGACTTAAAGTTGTAATTGCGGTTCGGAGATACAAAATATCTGAAGTTTTCCTGCTGTGCAAGCTTTTTTATCACCTTCGATTTGGGCGGAGATTTCCCTCTCTTTTTGGTCTGGACCAATT
>JAUELO010000244.1:185508-199067 GCA_032357855.1 Amphibolips quercusostensackenii | reverse complement strand
GCGAATCATACAATAGTCTCTTCTCAATGGAAAAAAGCAGAAACAACATTTTGCAAAACCTTCGGTATTTTCGCTGGCGAGTGATTAACGAAATAATAATTTTTTTATGATTAATAATGTTACTGCATCACCAACGTTTTGCAAATTTAATGCAGGATAGAGACTGAGTTTATAATTACTCACTCAAGTTTCCATAATGTTTTGAATTTTCGTGGATCAATGGGGGTCGAATTTTGCAAATTAGTTTTTTTTAAACAAATTACCGACCCGATTACGTTTTGCAAAATTTTATGTTATGTTCAACACATGAAAAAACAAATATACAATTTTTTCGAAGACCTTCGGAATTTTTGTTAATTGATTAGCTATTTCCACTGGTCTATTAAAGAGGAACTTGAAATTTGATTTATTATTTTTCGCGTATTTAGCTTAATTTAAAAAAAATACTTGAGCTACTTTCTGAAAAACGGCTTTAATTATAAATAAAGCATTGCAGTTTTTAACATTCAGAAATTTTGAATTAAAATGGATTAGAATGGTGTGATGGAAATGCTTTTTTTTAAATGAACTGTTCTAACTTTAATCTTTTTTGGCTGAAATATCAACTATTATATTTTTTGTTAAAGATTCATTTTTTTGTTCGAAAATTAATGTTTGCTACTGGAAACTTAAATATTCCATTTTTGGTGGGATATTTATCGTTTTTCGTTAAAACTTCAACTATTTGGTTGAAAATCGATGTATTTTGTTACAAATTTATTTTTTTGGTAGAAAATTAATCTTCTGGATTGAAAATTTAACTATCTGGTTGAAAAATGAACTACTGTTCATTTAAAATGAAAATATTTTTAGTTGAAATATTAACTGCATATTACATTTTTCGTAAAAAGTCATTATTTATACTAAAAATTGTCTACTTTGTTGAAAATTCATTTTTTTTTTGTTCAAAATTAATTTTTTTAACTGAAAATTTTATAATTTGTTTGAAAATTCAACTGTTTGGATGAAAATTAACTTTTTTGGTCAAAATTCATATTTTCGGGTTGAAATGCAATTATTTTGTAGAATTTTTTTATGGAAATTAATTTTTTGTATTAAAAAATTTACTATTGCATTTTTCGTTAAAAATTGATCTTTTTTAGTTTAAAAATTTAACTTTTTGATTGAAAGTTTGTGTAATTTATTAAAAATTTGTCTTTTTTGATATAAAATTAATCTCCTTGGTTGAAAATTCAATTATTTAGTTAAAAATGTAATTATTTTGTTCAAAATTCTTTTTTGTTGTAGAAAGTCAATTTTTGGGTTCCAAATGCAACTGTTTTTTTATTTAAAATAAAAATATGTTTTCGTTCAAAATGTATTTTTTTAGGTTGAAAATTTAACTATGTTGTTGAAAATTCGCTCTTTAGTTGTTAAAAATGAATTTTTTAAATTAAGAATTTAACAATTTGGTGGAAAATTCACCTGCTTTGTAGAAAAAATTTTTATTATTAAACATTAAGATTTTGTAATAAAAGTTTAACTATTGCATTGGTTAAAAATTGATCTTTTTTGGTTTGAAAATTTAACCCTGAGTGAAAATTCGTCTGTTTCTGGTAGAAAATTAATGTTTGTTGTTGAAAATAATATTTTGTTGTTAAAAATGTAACTGTTAGGTTGAAAATTAAACTGTTTTGATTTTAAAAATATATATTTTTTTACATGAAATATTAATTCCTTTAAGTTAATAATAACTTGAAAATTAATTAAAGTGATATTATTAACTTTTTTCGGTGAAAATTCATCTTTCTGGGTTGAAAATTCAACTGCTTTGTTGTAAAATCGTTTTTTTTTTAGTTTAAAATGAATTTTTCAACTTGAAATTTAACAGTTTGGTTGAAAATTCAAGTGTTTGGTAGAAAATTCAACTGTTTTGTAGAACATTTTTTATTGTTGAAAATTAATTTTTTGTGATAAAAATTTAACTGTTGCATTTTTTGATAAAAAACGATCTTTTCAGTTAAAAAATTTAACTATTTGATTGAAAATTTGTCTTTTTGGGTAAAAAATCAATCTTCTTGGTTGAAAATTCACCCGTTTCGTTCAAAGTTGATGTATTTTTTTAAGAATTCGTCTTTTTGGTAGAAAAGTTAATCTTTTGCGTCGAAAATCAATCTTTTCGTTTGAAAATTCAACTATTTACTTCAAACTTCAACTGTTTTGTAGAAAGCTCGTCCTTTTGCCTGAAAAATTCAACATTTAGGATGGCATTTTTTTCTTTAGTTAGTGAAAAATCTTGACTGAAAATTCAACTCTTGTTGAAAATTCATTTTTTTACTTTCATATGAAAATTTATCTTTTCTAATCAAAAATGCATCTGTTTGGTTAAAAAAAAATCTTTTTCGGTTGAGGATTCTACTATTTTGTTGAAAATTCGTATTTTTCGTTCAGTTCAACTGTTTTTTATTTAAAATGAAAATTTTTCCTCCATTCTTAAAACCGTGTTACGTTATCTGAATAAGTTTACAAAAAAAGTTTGTTTGCTATAAATTATGTAAGATGGGGGGGGGGGGGTTAAAAACTTACCGACCCTAAAAAAAAGGAGTACTTAGTTAAAAATTTCAGAAAAGAACTTTACGTAATTCATGCACGGACCCTTATGCTTTTAAATAATCAATCGTTCCAATGAAGCTCTCAAAACTTAGCAATTTTATGTTTAAAATTTGTATAATGTAACACTTAAAATTGTACCCTTTAAAACTTTTAATTTGATTTTTTACCACAGCAACGTCCGGTCGATCACCGCAGAAAATGGAATCGCGAAGATTACGAAAGGATCGCTTTGCAGCGTCTCCAAGAAGAAATTGCAGAAGAGGATCTTGGAATCCCGAAACAGCCATCCGTAAAGCGAGAACTTTTAAAACAACGAGATTATAAAGTGGATCTGGAATCGAAATTGGGAAAAAGCGTTGTCATAAATAAGTCTACACCTTCCTCACAGACTGGCGGATATTATTGCAATGTCTGCGATTGTGTCGTCAAAGATTCCATCAATTTCTTAGATCACATCAATGGAACGAAACGTAAGTTTAATAAAATAAACCTTTAAATTTAATCAAATAAAAAAATTAGGGTAGCCACCCTTTCGCGAGAACCGGGATAAAGTCGGGAGAGAAATATTACACCGGGAGATTTTCCGTATTTCATCATTCGCGTTTTGTAAGTTTTAAATTAGAAAGCATATAATTTGCAAAGTGTTAAGAATAAATAAACTTTCAAGTTTCACAATATTTCTCGCAATATTTAAAAATTTTCACTTTTGAACGGTGAAAATGACTGGTTTTCGTTTATAGAAGTTACATTTTTGAGTAAAAAAATCTATCCAGTCGTTTTGAATGTCACTTGTTACTACATGAATGTATTTGTCGTCTTCAAAATTTCTATAGTTTTAATGTTAAATTATAGTTTTGAAGGCGTAATTCTAAAACACTTGAATCTTTGAGGCTTCAGGGTGTCTACTCACCTGGAAAAACTAAAATTGTCAGGGATTTTTATACGCCTGGAAAAACCTGGAAATGTCAGGGAATGTTTTTTAAAGACGGATTTTTTTCGAGAACGTGCTTAAATTTTTTTAAATTCGTAGTATAAAATCAAATAACAATGTTTCATTTGTAAAAGTAGCTTTATATTACTGGATTCAACTACTTTGTGGGAAATAAGTTTTTTTTGTAACTGAAAATTTAACTATGTATATTTTTGAAAATTTAAGAGTTGAAATTTCATCTTTTTTTGGATGAAAATTCAATTACTTTGTTAAGAGTTGGACTATTTTGTGAAATATTAATTTTTTGGTTAAAAATCCATCAGTTTAATTGAAGATTCATCTTTTTGGTTGAAAGTTTAATTATTTTGGTGAAAATTTAAATTTTTTGGTTGAACATTTTTTTTACCTGAAAATTCAAATATTCCTGTTGAATATTCATCTCTTTGGTTGAACATTATATTTTTAAACTGAGGATTTAACTATTTAGTTTTTAGTTGGAAATTCATCTTTTTGTTTTAAAATTCAACTATTCTAGTTGAAGATTTAGCATTTTACTAGAAAATTCATCACTTTGGTTGATTTTTTTTTTATTGTTCAAAATTAATTTTTTCCACTGAAAATTTAACTATTCCATTTTTTAATTTTTTAATCGCAAATTCAACTATTTGGTTAAAAATTCATGTAATTGGTTTAAAAATAGTCTTTTCCGATAAAAAATTAATCTTTTTGTTTAAAAATTTAACTATTCCAGTTAAATATTCACCATTTTAGTTGAAAAGTTATGATTTTAGCTGATAATTCAACTACTTGGTTGAAAGTTAGATTCTTTTGTGAAAAATTAATTTTTTTGGTTAAAAATTCATCATTTTAATTTAAAATTTATCTTTTTGATTTGAAATTTAATTATTTTAATAAAAATTGTTTTTTTTTTCTGGTGAAATATAATTCTTTAAAGTGACAATTAAATATTCCTGTTAAATATTCATCTCTTTTTTTTTGAACATTAACTTTTTAAACTGTGGATTCAACTATTTAATTTTTGAATAAAAATTTATCTTCTTGGTTTAAGATTTAACTATTCTAGTTGAAGATTCAGCAGTTTAGTCGAAAATTCAACTATTTGGGGTAAAATTCATGTAAATTGTTGAAAATCGTCTTTTTGGTTGAAAATTAATGTTCTTGTTTAACATTTTAGTTTTTAGTTGAAAATTAAACTAATTGATTAAAACTTAAACTCTTTGGTTAAAAAGTCATCTTTTTGGTTTAAAATTCATTTTTTTGTTTCAAAATTAATCTTTTTGGTTTTAAATTTAACTACTCCAGTTGGAAATTCATCATTTTAGTTGAAAATTCATCGCTTTGATTCAAAATTTATCTACTTTGTTAAAAATTTGCTTTTTTGTTGAAAATGTGTCTTTTTCAGTTGAAAATTCATCTTTTTGATCTAAAATTCAACTATTCTACTTAAATAATTATTATTTTAGTTAAAAATTCATCACTTCGGTTGAAAATTATATTTTTTCTTGGTCCATGGTTTATTTTTCAACTGAAACTTGAACTATTTCACTTTTGGTCGAAAATTGATCTGTTTCAGTTGAAAATTTAACTATTTGCTGGAAAATATATTTTTTTTTAGTTGGAAATTCAACTATTCCAGTTAAAGATTCATCATCTTAGTTGAAAATTCATGATTTTAGTTGAAAATTGAACTACTTGACTTAAAGTTAAACTCTTTTGTTAAAAATTAAACAAAAATCTCTAACAAAGCACTTTAATTTTCAACCAAGTAGTATAATTTTCAACTAAAATTATAAATCTTTAACTGAAATATTTGAATTTTCTACCAAAAAATATAAATTTCACAATTTTTTACTGAAAAAGATAAATTTTCAACTAGGAATGTAATAATTAAATTTTCATCTAGAAAATTAATTATGAGACAAGTAAAAAAAAAGATTTTTTAAGACAATAGTGTATTTTTTAGAAAATTAATTTTTTTGATTGAAAATTCGATATTTTTACTTGAAAAGTAAGGAATTCGAAGCGTTTTATATTAAATTTAACATAGTATCCATACATTAATTTTACTTAAATATACACTAAATTAGAAATATAGGAAAATAAAATTTAAATTTATTTCAATTATTCAAATACATGGACTTTAAGTACAAGTTCAAGAATCTATTTTTTTTTGTATTATTTATTTCAAACCTTTCTGAATTAAATGTATAAATTGAATCCCTAGAAACGTGTACCATTAAGAAATCACTTATCCTTTAATGAAGTTACTTTCTCAAATAAAAAAACGAGTTATTTAAAATTGCATATGAATAGTAATATTTTTACACATTACCTGGCCAAAATCTGGAATTGACAGGGAATTTTTTTCAGAATTCAAGTAGATATCCTGTGCCTTGAAACTAAAGTTTTCTCTCAAATTAATTTTTGGATTAATTTTTGGAGGTTTCTAATTTTAAATTTCACAACATAGTAGTTTCAAATTCGAATATTTAAAATATGTGTCAGGACAATTCCGCTATTAAATGCTTCAAAATGTCATATAAGCCTTGATAGTAAGTTTTGAATTTAATAATTTTAGATAATATATTATATATAGATAAATGAAAAGTTTAAAATTATACAATTGAAAAAAATGGTGTCATATTACAACAATCTTTTTTTTTATTTTCAATGTAATATCTTAAGATTGTCCGATTTTTAGTTGAAGATTTAAACAAATAATTTTAAATAAAAAAAAAATTTGATTTGTCTGAAATTAATACATCTGTTGAAAATTGGTCTTGTTAGAAAATTAATCTTTCTGGTAGAAACTATTTTGTAGAAAATTCATCTCCTTTGGTAAAAATGTAATCTTTTTTAGGCAGAAATGTAACTATGTGGTTGAAAATTAATTTGTTTGGGATTGATTGAAAATGTTAACTTTCTTATTGAAAATTCATAGTTTAGAGTGAAAAATACAACTGTTTTGTGGAAAATTCATGTATTCGGTTAAAAATTCGTTTTCTTGGGCAGAAAATAGTTTTTCTTTTTTGAAATTTTATTTTCTTGGCTGTGAATTTAACTATTATGTTAAAAATTCGTCTTGTCGGTTGAATTAAACTTGTACAAAATTAGTATTTTTCTGGTTGAAAATTAACTTTTCAAAGTAAATATGTAACTATTTCATTTCAGGTTAAAAACGTATCTGTTTATTTTTTAAATTCATCTATTTAGATGAAAATTAATCTCTTTTAATTAAAATTTAGTTTCTTGTTGAAAATTCATATTTGTAGATAGAAAATTTAACTATTTGGTTGAAAATTGAACTATTTAATTGAAAAATGAATTACTTAATTGAAAAAAAAGTTTGGGTTACAAATTTTTATTTGCAAGAAGAAAATTCAATTGTTTTGTAGAAAATACGTCTTCTTTTTTTGAAAATTCTTCTCTTTTCGTGGAAATTTAATCTTTTTTAATAAAAAAATGCATCTGTCCGATAGAGAATTCATCTTTTTGGTTCAAAATTCAACTATTTTGGTAAAAAATTCAACTATTTGGTTAAAAAATAAAGTATTTATTTGAAAAAGTAACTACTTAGTAAAAAATTAACTTTCCTGTTGAAAATCCATAGTTTAGGGTGGAAAATACAAATTTTTTGCGGAAAATTAATGTTTTCTGTTAAATATATTTGTTTTCTTGAGCGGAAAATAATTCTTTTTTGAAAATTCATCTTTTTGTCTGTGGATGCAACTATTTTGTTAAAAATTCGTCTTTGTTGAATTAAATTGGTACAAAATCAGTTTTTTTGTTGTTGAAAATTAACTTTTTAAAGTAAAAATGTAAATATTCCATTTTAGGTTAAAAACTTATCTTTTTTAAATTTAACTATTCGGTAGAAAATTCAAATATTTAGTTGAAATATAATAACATATTTATTTCAATAAGTAACTTCTTGGCAGAAAATTAGTTTTCTTGTTGTAAATTCATAGTATCGGTTGGAAAATACAACTTTTTTGTGGAAAATTCATGTATTTTGTACAAAATTCGTTTGTTTTTTTTTGTTGAATTAAACTGGTACAAAAAATAATATATGCTTGGTTTTATGATTTTTTGTTTGTTGACAATTAACTGTTTAAAGTGAAAATGTAACTATTTTATTTTAGGTTAAAAACTTTTTTTTTTTTTTGAAAATTCAAATATTTGATAGAAGATTCGTCTCTATTGACCAAAAATTAGTGGTTGAAAATTAAATTTTGGTTGAAAATTCACAATTTCCGATGAAAAATTCTACTGTTTTGTGAAAAATTTATTTATTTTGTTGATAAATACGTCTTTTTAGGTAGAAAATTAATCTTCTTTGAAAATTCATTTTTTTAGTCGTAGATTCAACTATATTTTGTTCAAAATTTGTGTTTTTTGGTGAACTTATCTTTTTTACTTAAAAATTCAATTATGTGGTTAAAAGTTCATCTCTTGATTAAAAATTACTTTCTGGTTAAAAATTTATCCTTATAGGTTTAAAGTTCAATTATTTTTTTGAGTTATCTTTTTTAGGTCGAAAATTAAACTGTTTTTAAAAAATTCGTCCTTTTGGATTAAACATTTGTCCTTTATTTTAGAAGTCTTTTTTTGTTTGAAAATGCATCTTTCTTTCCTTTTGACTTAAAATTTAAATCTTGTTTCGTTGAAATAAAAAATGTTAAATTTTTCGTTAAGAATTCATCTTTTTTGTTTGAGAACTGAACTATACTTGGTTAAAAATTTAACTATTTTTTAAAGTGACATCTGTGTACGTAGTTTACGGGTGATCCCATTATTTATTAAACTGATTTAAAAATATTGCAATCATTAGTTCGCTACTTTTAATAACATTCCTTCAATAAAAAATACTTTCATTTTATACTATTTTTGCTTAGCACGAATAAATTAAATAAATATAAATGAACAGTAATAAATAAATAAACTATGAAAAATCATGTAAAGTACTTGATGGAGTTTTCTCACACATAGTATTTAAAATGAAAGTTTAATTCGTTTTATTTTATATACGGGTAATAATGCTTTCATTTTCTGTGAGGTTTCAGTAAGAAACAGCAGTAAATTTGAGAAAAAATGTGAATATAATTCTTTATATCATTTTTTATTTATTTTCCAGATCAGAGAAATCTAGGAATGTCGATGAAGATCGAAAGATCGAATGTCGAACAAGTCAGAGCGAGGTTCGCAATTAATAAAAGGAAATTAGAAGAAAAGAAAAAAGACTATGACCTGGAACAAAGGGTTAAAGAACTAAAAGAAGAGGTGAGCTCGCTTTTTAATTAATAATTACTTTTTTACTTTCGTATTTTCACTGTTTCAATTTTAATTGTTTAATATTTTAGGAGGAGAAGGTCAAGGAATATAGGAAAGAGAAGAGAAAAGACAAGAAAAGGATACTGGATGAGGAAGAGGATGAAGACGCTGGCCCTTCCGACGAAATGGCGGCCGTTATGGGTTTTAGTGGTTTTGGCTCAAAAAAGAAACGATAATTCAGAACAAAGAAATATTAATTTTTAAGTATATAATTTCTTTCAATTAGTTTTTCAAGTGAGATTTGAAGTTTTTAGGAAACTTAATTTCCTACATAGATAAATAAAATTCTCTTATTCTTAAATCTCGTTTTGACATTTCTAATTGAAGATAACGAGTTTACTGAATTGAAAGAAAGATTAGCATATTATTAAATAATATAATAATAAAAACAAATGGTACGTTTTGATTTGAATCAATCTTCCAAGAAAGTTAAGATTTGCTCGATCTTGGCTTTAATCTCCAGCCTAGAAGATATAAGCAATTCCTCTTCTAAATAACAAGTTTGATCGAAGCTAGACTGGGGCGCGAAATTTAATTTTTCTTCAGAATATTGGCATGAATAATTAGCGAGGAGTCTTGGAGATAGTGTAGTTAGTGTAGGTGTTTCTGTTTGGGACTCACAGTCATCGAACATGTCTGAATCAGAGTCGTAAATCTCGTCGACTGTTACGAGACTGCTGGTATTTTTAGGTTTTAAATTAAATTGTGAAATTGGAATCGGACTTGATCTGCTGTTTGTGTATTCAGTAATTGGAGAATACTGACTACTTTTCTCTTCTGATGATGAAATCGACTTATTGGTTTCTTTGGTTAAAACAGGCATTGAGGGTTCCTGGGTATTTGGATATTTTAAGTATTTTGAGTGTTCCTGGGAATCTGACTTTAAGACATTTGTAGACGTATTTTCCTTAAATGCGATTTGGGATTCATGTTTCAATTTATTCCGCAAGTTTTCGATGCTATTTTTTGGATTTAAATTCTTCTTTGGCGTCATTCCCGCATTCTTTCTGAAATTAAAGCTTTCGTTTGAAGTTATGCTGCTCATTGTAGATGAAAGCAGTCGAGCCTGCTGGCTCCATACTAGAGAGCCTGAAGAAGAATTCATACTTTGTTTTTTGGAATCTGGAAAAAGGCGTTAACATTGTTTTAATGCTTTCACGATGATTCATTATCATAAAAATAAAAGAATGTGTTTCGGGTTTCAAATTGTGCAAAACTACGAATCTTGCCGACGCACAGTGGTCCAGTAATGTATTTTTGCGGACAAATTGAGCTAGAGGTCGTAATTTTTGATCGGTTTTAAAGTGTTTTTTTTTTCTAAAATACTCTGGATAAAATTCCGTATCCATCTTTCAAGCCCGAATTTCAATTTTCAATTTGTGTTAAATGTTATGTTATCAAACAATTCGAAAAAAATCAGATTTCCCAATTTACTATTTTTCATCTTCGTGTAAAACAGTAAAGTACGACAGAAATCAATAGAAATTGATGCACAGACGCAAATACTAACAATTTTTATATAATACACAATTGTTTATATTACTTGTTAATAACCATTGAAATTGTGGATTTACAATAAAAATTCTCAGCTAGATAATACAGAAAAGTCATTGTCAGCAAGTCTTTAGAAAAAAAAGATTTTCCTGTAAAAACGCACGAATATAATGCAATTTTTCATACAATTTGTTAATAACCATGTCTCATACTTATGCTTAACAACTTTTTTGATGTGAAATAACATTGTGGTGTATTCAAAGACGATTTTTCATAAAGAGACAATATTTAATTCCATAAAAGTTCTATAAATGTATATTTGTTTATAGAATTCGTTTATAACAGTGAAACTTTTGCTTTAATAATTTATTCTTATGATATTTGTGTCTATGCATCAATTTTCATTGATTTCTGTTGTAGTTTACTGGTTTACACGAAGATAAAAAATAATATATTGGAAAATCTGATTTTTTTAAATTGCTTAATAACATTTTATAGAAAATGAAAATTGAAATTCGGCCTCGATAGATGGATGCGGAATTTTATCCAGAGTATTTTAGGAAAAAAAACTTTAAAATCGACCAAAAATTACGACCTCTAGCTCAATTTGTCCGCGAAAATCCATTACTGGACCACTGTGTGACGTTTTGTGAACATTAAAGTTCACTTCTTCAGGGCTAACATTTTCTTCACTTTTTCGAAAATTGACTCTTTATTTCGGGATTCAAAGTATCCTATTTTTTACTAGGTTTTACATAAAAATAACTCAGAAGTTCGCAGTTTTTCAATATCGAAGGCTTCAAAAATTGAAATTGCTTAAGCAATTTAATAATATTTGTTAGTTTCTTCAAGAATAAACAATGCTAAATAAAAGCATTAATCTTTCATTCATTTAAATTTGTTAAAGTTTCCTGTTTTTAAATTATTTAAAAATTGAATTTTTTAGAAGACAGTTCAATTTTTAACGAAGTTTCCCCGTTTTGAAGTCGAAAAATGTTTTACTTTTTAAATCGAAAAATTGTTTACTTTTTAAAACTTGTCCTTCTTTCATCTCAAAAAATAATTTTTTAAAAAAATTTTCCCCTTTACAAGTTACAAAATGTTTTAATTTGGAAATTTCATCTCTTCCATGTAAGAAATGGTTTACTTGAAAAATTACCTCCCTTTTTAAAGAAAATTCATAATTTTTTCAATTTCCACCCTTTCAAGTTGGGAATTTTTCAAACAAAAAATATTAATCTTCAACAAAAAACAGTTGCATTTTCAACAAAAATAATAGCATTTTTTAGAAGACAGTTTAATTTTAAACAGAAAATAACTAATTTTCAATCCAAAAGGATGAATTTTCTGTACAAATAGACGAATGTTCAAGAGAAAAGTTGAGTTTTCGACCGAAAAGGATGACTTTTTTTTTAAAATACTTGAATTTTCAACTTTTTTTTATTTTTAACCAAAATTGGAATTCTCTACGTACAAAGATGAATTTGGAACCAAATAGTCGAATTTTAAAACAAAAAATATTAAACTTGAACCAAAAATACTTGAATTTTTAACACAAAAAGTTGAATTTTTACCAGAAAGATGATTCTTAACGAAAAATATAATAGTTGATATTTCATGCAAACAAAAAGGAATCTCAACAAAATAATTAAATTTTTAACCAAAAAGTTAAATTTTGAACAAAATAATTGTTTTTTTAGCCAAACAGCTAAATTTTTACCTTTAAAAAGTGAATTCTCAAGTACGAATTTTTGATCAAGATGATTAACTTTCTACCAAAAAAATACAATTTTTCTTACAAAATACATACATTTTCAAATAGTTGAATTTTAAACTAAAAAATCTACATTTTAACATTAAAAAATAAATTTTCAACAAAATATTTAAATTTTTAACCGAAGAGATAAATTTTCAGTCCTAAAGTTAATTTTCAAGCTAACATTTGCCGTTTTAATCAAAAGAGTAAACTTCAGTCGAGAAGATTAGTTTTCTGCCAATAAAGCCTTTTTAACTAAAAAAGATAAATTTACAAGGAAAAATGAAAAAGTTACATTTTCGGGTAAGAAATTTATCAAAAATACAAAAACCAGATTTTCAACAAAATAGTTAAATTTATAACCAAAGAGGTAAACATTTCAACTAAAAAAATAAATTTTTTAACAAAGTTGTTCAACTTTTATACACGTAGTTACATTTTCGATTTATAAGAAATCAATTTTTAACAAAAACTGGAATTTTTCCGTTAAAAAAGTTAATTTTTTAACAAGCAAAAAAATGATTGTTCCACAAAGTAGCTAAACTATCAACCAACGAGATGAATTTTCCACAAAAATGATGAATCTGCGACTTGTATAGTTAAATTTCCAATTTAAAAAATTAATTTTAAAACAAAAAAAAAACGAACTTTTAATTGTGCAAAAGTTAAAGTTTCGGGACGCTAGAGACACTCTGGTTTAAGAAATTGAATAAAAAAGTTTTTTACACTATTTTATCAAATACTAACAAAATATTGAAACAGGACTTCTATGAATTAAGTTTAGAGTTTACAAAATAAAATCTTCTAGAAATTCCAAATACGCCTATAGAATGCAAAATTAATACTTTCTTCATAAAAAAATTACAAACGGAAGTTATTTATCTGAAACTTTTACTCTGTATACCTATAGAAGTAAATTTTACGAAATTGCATGCGAAAACTGTTTTAAAACCATTCATGGACATCAAAAATTCGTCAATAGATTAATCCACGTGTCTCGAAGACGCGAACAATTACATCAAATGTAGTACTGTTCTATTTTCAATGTCAAAAGAAAAATCCTTTTATAAACAAGAAAAATGAATCTATTAAAAAATTTGCAAACGATATCGGTACGTTATTGTAGGTCAAGAAAAATTCTTAATTTGGGCAACCGATGCGTCTCAGAGACGCGAACAAATATATCATATACATTACTGTTACATTCTCAATTTTAAAAAATTTTTCCTTATGTCAAGGAAATAAACAATATATTTTTTAATTTTATAATTCGGTATTGCTAGATCATAAGAGGTCATAGAAGGTTCGTCAACAGATTATTCGACGGTCTCGAAGACGCGAACAAACATTTTAGATGCAGTTCTGTAGTATTCCTAATATGAACAAAAATTTTCCCACGTAAACAGAATATACAAATTTTTTGAAATTCTATAA
>JAUELO010000244.1:147401-157698 GCA_032357855.1 Amphibolips quercusostensackenii | reverse complement strand
ATTTATTATCATTGAATAAAAATTTATTTCAGGAGTTTCCTTTTAACTTTTATTCACACATTTAGGAAATAAGTGGCTTGTGAAAAACTTACTATATATTTAAAAAAAAATTCTTTAGCGGAACTGATCGTCTTTCAACACTCTTTCCCTATTGATCTCAACCTCGAGTAATTTATCGCTCACTCAAAGGCAGTATTCTAGCGTAGCATTACGATCACAAGAAGTTACCCGTTCGCCAAGCAGAGTATTCACTTTTTTTAAAAAGAAAATGTACATATTTATGTATGTATCTTATATTGCAGTTCATAATCCAGGAAATGTATGCTTGACTCGTAATATATTTTTTAAGCTCAATATCTTAATCCTAAAATCTCAATTAAAATTATTTCAATACATTCTGTTAATAATCAGCAGTGGGAAATTATATTGACCATTCATTCTTAGATAATTCGATTAGTATTCTTGAATTTTCTGATTTTAAAGACGAAACGGAAACCTAATCTAATTTTTTAACCAAATTAAATAAAATTTTTATAGGCACAAAATTGCAATTTAACACGAAAATTTATCTATTTATATATTTACTGAGTCAGATTTATTAGGTCTACAAATCAATTCGGTGCCTTTATTTTGATGTCTTGTAACTCATCATTGTGAAATCTCCGAAGCCACTTTTTACACGTTTTTCGTGTCACTGCCCTTCTCCTCAGGCTGAGCAAATAATTTCGATCGCGTCAGCTGCATTTTTTTCAAATGTAATGCAAAAAAAATGCAATGTCTCAAATGTTTCTTGTCGGACGCCATTGCATTGACTAATGATTTTTTAGGTTAAGTCCGTAGGGCCGCCACCCATTATATTTGTGTTTAAAGCTTAAGGCTCGCGGAAAAGGGCATCGGGCTTCAAAAGACATCAAAGTAAAGGCACGGAATTAATTTGTAGACCTTATATTAGAAACATTGAATACTTATCGAGTTTTTATATATTAAATATTTTTTCTGTACTATACTTGAGTGAAATCAACTAAAGAATGATTGATTAAACATTTCAGTGTGAGGTTGTTCTGTGTATATGTTATAAATTTCCAATTTACTAAACTTTTATTTTTAACAATTATCCGATGACAATGAAAGTAACAATAATAATCCAAAAACGTCGTAAATGTCTCGTAAAAGTCGTAACAATCTAAGAATGATCATACGTTAATCAAATATTCAAGTAAATTGGAATGGCAGGAGATCTAGAATAATATTTGTTCTCGAGAAAAGTTGCTGAACAGCATACCGTTAGAGACGCGTTTCAGAATTCAACTCAAGACGCCAGTACAGTCAATAAAAAAAAAAAGGAAAAAGAAGATACATGCAGATATGCCATTTTATTAGGCTCTATAGAAATCGCATGGACACCATTGAGTTTCTTTCTAAAGAATGAAATTCAAAGAAAGCAGAACCTACTTTAACTTTTTATATTCAACCTTAAAATCGCAGGTGAAATTTACAAAATAGATAATTATTACATTAAATAACATATAATTAAATTTATTATTCGACTTTATAAGAACTCTTATTATAATTATAAGTTATAATTAGAAAGTAAATGATACTGGTCTACAAAATATGACTTAAAATAATTCTTTTGACCTTAAATTCAAAAATGAATTTGAATTTAGCAAACGAATTTTCTAAATTTAAGACATCAGTAATTGATTTTCAGAATTTTATGGTACATCTTGTTAAATTAAGATAAACTTTACTTAAATTCAGATAAATTTTCACTTAATTTAATTTTAATTCTGAATTTAAGATCGAAAAATGTTAAGATTTAGGAAAATATAACAAAATTCAAGTGTATTTTAGTAGGTTTTGGAAAATTTTAGTAAATTTGAGTAGACTAGTGATAATTTAAGAGAATTCTGGTGATTTTCATAAGATTAAAAAAATTTAACTGAATTATGGAAAATTCTAGTAAATTTAGAAGAATTCAAGTACAATTTACTTGAATTCTCTTGCACACGCTTAAATTCTCCTGAATTTTATTAAATTCGCGCGATTCTCTTAAATTCTTTTTAGTTCTCTTGAATTTTACTGAATTCTTTGAACTGATAATTTATGTATGACCTGTTCGTCGCGTTTTATAAAAGGTTTGTGTAATTATATCAAGAAACTTTTGAGCTATCGTAAAAGTAAGAAGATTGTTGCATTCAACTTTAAAAATGCACCAAAAATATATACCTCTTTTTTTTAAAATATGAAAAAGTTATATATAGTTTATATAAAGTGGACAAAACACTGATGTTTATTATTTGCTTTTTACAAAACAACTTATAAAACAAATAAAAAATATCATTGTCTTTTCCACTATATATAAAACATTTTTCGACCAGTGATTATATATGGCAAAAGGTGCAAATTTTTAATCAATTATGAGTCTAAAGAGCATCTGATATTCAAAATACTTTCAATATTGCAGAAGTGAGCGTGCTCTGTGAGCATATTATAATCAGACAAGAAACTGTTATTTGCATGCAATTTAACAAATATATTATCAAAATATTAATATTTTATTCATGTGCCTTATATTTTAACGAGAAAACCTGTAATTGAAATTTTCTATATACAAAGTGAAAGAAAGCCCTACATTATTAAATTATATATTATTAGAAGCAGTAAAAAATTATTCCATCTGTTGCCAACAAAGTACAAAATGAGATATATTATTATATATTGTAATTTAGAAAATTGGTCTAAATTTAAAAGCACATTAACTGAATTTCAGAATTGTGTCTTAAATTAAGTCAAATTTGACTTGAAATCAGGTCATTTATAAGAGTGTCACGTGACTAATGAAATAGTTTATATACAGTGGCTTTATAATTGTAACTGAGAACAGAGCTTTAGAGCCCTTGCTAAAATAGAATTAATAATATTGGATTATTGAAACAAAATAAAAACTTAAATGGGCCATACAGATGTGCCCTTATACATTTTGAATCATTTTGCAAAATTTCATCACAATATATTCATTTTTCTAATTATAAAGCCGCCGAATATAAAAATAGTCCAGGCATCTGGTAGTTTTTTAAAACTTTTTTACTAGGTAGTGCAGCTTTTTTGCACAAAATTCAGCATTTCATAGTCGCCTGAGGCACTTTCAATTATGTACGCAACTCCGGATATGCATGCAGATTACAGGCATCTACACCTCGTATAAAATTTCACGCACTGCACTTACGATTTCTTCGTCCTGTTGGTCATATTGCTTCCTTTTTTTTACAAGAACATATATATTCTAATGTAAATAACATTTGCGTAAAATGGTATATCATTATAAATGGCACTTTTTTATTCGGATGCTTATGTATATATCATTCTACAAATGCATGTAATAAACGTTAGGTAATGCACCTCTTAGAAATTTTTATTCTTCATGCTTGAAATGTATGATCTATTGATTAATTAAAATTCAAATTAATGGAATGAGATAAAGGAGAAAAGTAAAAGCGTGATAAATATTAAGTTGCAAACACTTATTACCTTCTTGATACTTTGTTACGAAATTTGGAAACTGCGCAATTATATATGTTCATAAACATTTCTTTCATAATATCTAATTATATTTATACACCGAATCCAAATCCATTTCAAATCACTGGCATATTTTGTCCTATTTAAAAAGTGGCACAGACAAGGCCCAAACCAGTTTTTATTTTTATAAGGAAATAAATTAAATTATGATAACGCAAAATTAAGTCATTCAAATATAAATATCTGTCATTAATTATAAACACATTATGGTTTTTCGAATTGAAAATAATAAAATGACTCCCACATATGAATAATATATAAAATTTGTGGAAAGGAGAGATACTCTCTTAGGCCACACATTTATCATTGTCGCTGTTTTTATGTGTATCAATGATATTAATATTTTTATTAAATTGTTCCTTATAAATATCTGATACATTGAGACATATAAGATAAAAAAAAGGAAACTCACTTTAGAACTGGCTTAAATACGTGTTAATAAACATCCATCAAGACAAGAACTTAATCAAAATGCATCTAGTGAAACCAATGTGACAGGTAGACTCATTTAAATGGTTGAAAGCTTAGTATTTGAAAAATACATATGAGCAGATGATACTGTTTTTTTCGAATATTAAAAATAATTTTATTCTTTCTTTTTGATGAAATATAACTTAATTAATACGCAGAAAAAGAAGACAAAAACTGAATAATTCTAATCTAATCTGTATTTCCACTTGTATAAATACTAAAGAAAAAACAAATTTTTTCATAAAAGTAGTTTTCTGTTTTTATTGGTATAATTTAAAAAAGTAGGGCATACCTTAGAAAAACTGGACAGATCGTGACAAGTTTGACCTAAATAGGGCAATGATCAGCACAAGCGTGCGCCGACGCAGTGAGGCAAAAAAATTTCTGGAGAAATTAATATTCAGAAGCGATTTCTCAACCGACTAAACGTTTTTTTAATTTAATAAAATTTCGCATAAATCCATCATTGCTGATATAAAAAAAAATCATTTTTCTATTTAATAACAAAAATGAAAAAAAAATTTCAGAAGAGTACTGGTTTTCAAAAAGAAAGTCATCTAATAGTTTATCAGTTGTTTAAATATTTATGGACTTTGTTATAAAGAAATAAGTGAGTGAAAATGGATTCATAGGGATTGGCAGTGACTCGTCAATTAATTCGCAAAAAATTTGACCAAGTTATAGACAAAAACCGTTTTTTTTTACTGAATTTTTAAAAGATAATAAATAATTTGTTATTTTATAAAAAAATTTTATTAACAATGATCCGGAAATGCCACTTATCAGATTACGTCATCCAATAAGAATTGATAATTGTTTAAACAAATTCAAACGCAATTTTTTTTTAAATACCTAGGATGATGAAAATTTGTTTAAACAATTGGCGTTCACGTTGAAAAAACCAAGTTTATACCTGTGAAAATATCCAGACAGTGAATCCTTTAATTTAATTTGTTTAAACAGTCATCAATTATTGTTATTCTATGACAAAATCTGATAAATGACATTGTATAATTTTTGGCTAATTCAGTAGAAAAAACTTGATTTATTTGAAGATAAATACCTACTGTGTATAATTTTTTATGTAATTTTTGATAAAAAATAAATGATCTATTATTTTTTATGAATTTAATGAAAAAACGGTTCACTTCTATGAATTGTTTAGATTCATTGCGAATCAATTTAAAAATTACTGCCAATCCGCACGAATTCATTTTCACTCACTTATTTGCTTATAACAAATTTGATAAATTTTTAAACAATCGCTTAGCTATTGGACAACTTTTCTGCATAGCTGCTTCATTGATTTTAGATACTTCCAACTAAATGCAAACACTTCTTTAAAAACCGGTACTCTTCTGAAATTTTTATTTATATTTGTTATGAAATAACATTTTTTTCACAATCGGCCATGACACATACATTTTTTTCCTCAACTGTGCGGCGGGTGACATTTTCAGGATTGGCTTGGCAATAAAATATGTTTTTTTTACGTGTGAAAAAAGAAAAAACGTATTTTCTTAATTAATATTACTACATTTCTACATTTTTAGGAATATTAAAATTAGGTATTAAATCAGTTTTTTTGAAATTTTGCTTTAGAATCCGCGATATTTTTGTAAATTTCAAGATAATAAGGCATTCCTTTATGCCTGAAATTTTTAGGAATGATAGGTACTAATATAGTCTACTTGTCTTAATTTTCTCATACGGTGTTTTTTATTTTCAGGAGAAAAAATTATTTTAGCTTTTTTTTCAAAACCTTGCCTTTTTGCCATGTTTGAGATTTTAAGGTTTTGCTTGACAAACTTGAAGAAGAATAATTTCAAAATCTTAAAAATTGTTTTAAAAAAGAGTGAAAAATAATTTTTCACAAAAAACTTTTTTTTTTCAGCGGCCGTATCGCGGTATTTTTTTGCGGGTGAAAAAATACTCTCCTAATTTTTTCAGATTTAAAAAAAATTGTAGTGGTCGCGAGCATCAAATTTACGTAAAAATTGAGGTTCTTGCAGATTACGATTTCATGAAAATATACATATAAGTTTTAGAAAAATATCTTATGACTGAAAATTGTAGCTAATACAATGAAGGAAACTCTAATTCAGTGTTTGATTGAAAAAAAATTATTTGGTGCCGGTAAAAGTCATAAAAATTGCGATTTCTTAGGAACAAAGAGGGCATAATTATGTATATTATATTATAAATAAAAGCATGATTGTATCCTTAAACATTTTTTTAAGGATTGACAAAATTTTGGGACGATACGCATACAATAAGAAAGAAATATGTAATAGATATGAAATAAAAAATTTAAAACCTTGGCACCAAAAATAATATTTTAAACAAAATTTGTCTTTAACAAGGCTTAAAATAGTTTTTTCATCAATAAAATTGAATGAAATAACAATATGCACAAATACGAGACAGAAAGAATAACTTATTTTATATAAAATCATTTTCTATATTTTCTTATAATTAGAACAATCATTCATTTGAATGATCAAAATTGATTAAATTTAAGTAATTTATGTTAAAATTTTACAGATTCTATCAGCGAAAAGTGGGTGACCAGGTTATTAGAATATTACTAATTAGATTAGTCAAGATATTTCCTAATTTGAAAGTAGAAAACTAATTACTTGGAAAAAAATGTATTTAGAACTGTATGTAATAATTTTGAAAAAAGTCATAAACATGCAAATCGTGAAAAATAGAAAAGTTTAATTAAAATACGCGATGGTGTAAAATTGTTAACTCTATTAAAGCAATAAGAAGGCCATATTGAGAAATTGTTAACGTTATCTAGTCTGTTTTCATTTCCCGAATATTGCTTTCTGATTGTTTGATTAAAGTTGAAAAAATAAGAATGTTTTAGAATTTTTAAATTAAAATGGCTGATCCATAAGCTATAAATTAATTATGCATATTCAAGGTCCAATGCGCTACTTTTCAACAGAGTTCTGTTTTCGCTTTTGAAATTTTTTTTCGGTTGTGCATTTCTTTAGTGAATAAACAAGGGCTCATCGTAAGAGGAAATGTAACGAGAATAACAAGTTTTATGTTGTGTCAAAGATTAATACAAAAATTAAAAAAAAAAAAACAATTGTGGTCATTGTGAGTTTTCATTTATAACGACTGTTCTAAACAATGAAGCAAGAGCGTAGATGATTTTTTATTAACAAATAAAAAGTCAAGATGATTTTCTCTTAGAAATAGCAATTTTTTACAACAATTTAAAGAGAGAAGTTTTTATTCGACCAGAAGATTTCGTTTTGCTTTCAAGAGATCTCACCTCGATATAGATAATGTACAGTTTTAAATTTTTCTGAAAAATTGTTTCTGAGATACAATTGTCCAAATATGTTAATTTTGTTGAAAAATAATTTTTTTTCAACATTGGAAATTGCAAGCGGTTTATCCTACGAAAAAGTGCAAAAAATAGAAAATTTTATTTTTGTTCAGAGATGCTAAAAACGATTTTTTGTTGATAAGTAATAAAATTGTTAAACAAATTATATAAACTAAAACTGACTAGGGTTTTGACAAAAATAACTAAGATATTCGTAATCCGTAGACTGTTTTTGATCTTTTAAACTTTTTCCTATATATAAATATATCAAATTATATAATTGTATTATTATTTCATATATTATTATTATATTATTCATTATTTATCAAAGTTTATTCATGGCGAAGCCATTGAAAGCTTTATTAAAGAAATTCTTTTATTTATTTATTTTTTTTTGGTGCCAAGGTTTTAAATTTTTCATCTCAACAAAAAATATTTTTGTTCTACTGCATGAGGAATGTTCTAAAATTTTGGCAAGTCTTAAAAAAATGTTTAGGCACACAGTTATGCTTTTACTTCTTTCTGTTCCTAAGAAATCGTAATTTTTATGAATTCTACCCGCGCCAAATATTTTTTTCCAATTGCACACCGAATAAGAGTTTTATTCTTTGAAATAGCTACAATTCTCATTCATAAGATATTTCTCTAAAACTGATATTAATGTTTAAAAAAATCAAAAAGTACGAAAACCTTTCTTTTTACGTAAATTTGATGCTGGCAACCTCTAAATACTTTTTTTATAATCTGAAAAAATTCGAGTATTTTTTCACGCAAAGAAACAAACTGCCGCGATACGGGCGCCGAAAAATAAAAAGTTTTTTGTGAACCACCCTAGTGAGTAGACTACATTAATACTTGTTACTTCTAAATATGTAAGAAAAAAAATAATGGAGTTTTTGAGAACATTGTTTTTTCTTTTTTTTTTTCAAAGAATCGAAATGACTTTACTATTTTGTATTATTTTAACATTTTTGCGTGTGGTTTGAAAGAGTGCGGAGAACTGGATAAACTGAAACAAAAAAGTCTTGAGATAAAATTTTTTTTTTTAATAACATGGTAATCAAAGTAAAATTTGGAAAAAAAACTCATTTCCACCTTAAATTTTTTTTAATTCGTAAAAATTGCACGAATGCAGGACATGTTTTCTTATTTTTCGAAAAAAAAATTTAATTTATTTAATAAATTTAAAGAATAATATTCATATAGATTTGATATGGATTCGGCCTATTAATTTTCATGAAAATATACGTTAAATACATTTCTTCGTAAAATTTATATACACCAGAACCTGGGTTGAGGATCCCCCGGTGTATTAATTCTTCGAACTGCTGGTCCTCGGAGTTTCTCAGCTCACGGAGTCGAGGAAAGTTTGTGAATCATGCGTCGCCACCAGTAGCGAAGCGATAAAAGCGGGAAGTGCCCTCAGTGCATAATTCGACCAACTGTCAGCATACGCGTCAGTTTTTTTTTAGTTTTTAGCGAGGTGTCTTGATTTCGGTTGTGTGACGAATTGTTAAAATACTGAAGAAAGGTAGATAACCGAAATTTAATAACCGAACGTACAATGTATGAAATTAAACCAAATAAAGTGTACGTAAGTATTTAACCAGTGTTTGACCTATTACCGTTACCAATTTAAGAATTTAATCAAGAATTTTATATTCATAACCTGTAAACTGTTATTATTTCACACTATTATTAATTCTAAATCAAAAAACTTGCATAGAACTTCTTATTATTTTGATGAAACTACGGAGTTCATCACTGAAACAAAAGTAATTTTATTAAATGAAAATTTGACTATTTCATTATTGTGTCGATAGATCCTGGCTTTGGTCCAAAATTTAACTACTTATTGAAAAATTGAAGTACTTTATCAGAAATGCATTTCTTTGTAAATTAAAAAAAAAACCGGAGCTCGGGTGTATGTCGAATTCGGTGTATAAATGAAGGCACAATGAAAATGTTCATCGCTCAAAATGAGATGCAAGAATATTCACACCAATGGTTTTCTGTTAAGTCAATTCAACAAAACTAAAATGTATTTAATAGTGTTGAAGTGAATCCAACAGATTTCTATTGAATTAAAATTTAATTTAATTTAACTATGTATCTTCAAGGTGTATTAAAATGAGTTTCTGGACAATTCGATTGAATTCAAACGGAAGTCAAAATTATTTAATAGGATTCAAACAAACTCCTATAAATTAATTTAAATTGCAGAACAAGGTTACTAGTAGTAATCAACCCTTCGATCAGTCTCTACAAATTAAAAAAGTGTGAAATTAGGACGACTTTCAGGGAAAATTTTCCTCTTCAAACATTTAATTCCATGAAGATGTTCATTTCTCCTTATATGTAATATTGTTTTTACTTTTGAGTTGAAAATGTAAAGTATTTTATTTTTTTCAACGATCATTTTTTTGTTGGTAAGATTATAAAACTGAAGTGAGAATGTTTTTTGTTTTTCAAAAATGAATCACATAATTTTTAATTTTCATTAATTGTAAGTCCCATTTCCAACTGAGTAGAATTAGAATCTTATTTTATGCCAAAGACTTAATTTAAAAACGGCTAAAGTTCGTTGAAAATTCAGTCAAAAAGTACAAATATCTGGTCACTCAAAATTTAAATCCTTCCGAATGAATCAGAAATTTTAAATCTTTAAGGAAAAAAAGAATTTTTTATTCTGCATAAGTTAGTTTAATATTGAATAGTATCGCCACGCCATTTCGCACTATCAGGAGTGAGTCCTATACTCGAATTAATTTAAACAAAACAAGTTTATGAATGAGTATCTGAACTACGGGCACTGAAGGCCTTATTTTTCTATTACATTGTTCTCTGTGCAGAAGAGAGTTGTCACTTTGCTTGACAAGTGAGCGAGGGTGATCA
>JAUELO010000244.1:128851-139434 GCA_032357855.1 Amphibolips quercusostensackenii | reverse complement strand
TCAGTCAAAATTTTATCAAAATCGGCTAGCAAGTTTTGGAGATATGACGTTTTCAGTATTAGTACGTTTCTGTACGTCGTCACAAAAACACGATGGAACGGTGTAGTGTACCTCCAGACAAGTCTGACGCTGTTCATGAGTTTTTGGCAAAAAAAAAAATTTTCCGTGACCCAACATTTACCTTACTTGCCTAATATGTGGCCCTGTGACTATTTCCTGTTTTCCAAAATGAAATGCGCAATGAAAGGAACGATGCACGATGATATCGAAGCTATTAAAGTGGCTGTGACGAGGAAAGTCGAGGCTATTGAGAAACCAGCCATGCAAAAATCCATGAGAGCATTGGTTGACCGTGCCCAGAGTTGTATCGACGTAGAAGGAACACATTTTGAATAAACTTAAGCATTTTAGTAAAAATAAGCAGACATTTTCTTTATTTAATCCCGTCCGGTTATTTAAAGGACATACTGTGTGTGTGTGTGTGTATATATGACTTGAATTATAGGGCCCAAAATTAACTTTGTAAACAATAAGATTTAAACTGAAAGTCCTAGGCCTTAAAGACAAAATTGGTAAGTATAAAACCATAAGGCCCAAAACCATGAGTCTCAAGCCGTAAAGTTCACGTACCAAAGGTCTCAATCAGCATGACCAAAAATTGTAATTCCCACGTCGTAAGGTTTCAAGCAATACGTCTGAAGCCGAAGTGTTAAAAAACATAAACGCCAAGCCACAAGGCCCAAAAACATAGTATAAAGCCTTCTGCCTCGAAACCGTAAATCATAAACATTCCGTCTTGAGACGTGAGGTCCAAAATCATAAGTTCCAACGCGTAAGGTCCCAAATCCTTGTCAAGCCCTAAAGCCCAGAAACATAAGTATAGGGCAGATAGCAAAAGCGGGTTAAAAAAATCGTCAGAGCAAAAATAAGTTAAAAAAGTTGCGGGCACAAACGAATAAATTATATTAATTATAATACAGCGATATAATGGAACGATGAATTATAATATAATCTACCGTTCTATTATATACCATACTAGGTGTTTTCCGCGGGCTCCGCCAGAGGCAACAGCTAGCCGCCGCTGACATCCACATGGTGGCCCGCGGGTTTCGCTCGTGGTAACAGCTAACCATAACAACAGCTATATAGGTAGAAGCCGCAGCTGTAGGTCCGCTTCGCGGCTCCATTGCCGTCACATATTCTGATTAGAACACGACTGATTGCGAACTTTGGTTATAATCTATGCCCGCGCTTGCATTTGATCACTTCATCTGCCCCCCCCCCCAACCGCGACTATCGTATAAACATATAGTATGAACATATAGCATAAGTAACGAACAGACACACATTCCCTTATATATATTTACTATCGTATACGATATAATCTAAACAATACGTCTCAAACTGTAAATCTCACAAATGAAACCGTAAGACCCAAAAGAAGGCCCAAATATGACAGGTGGACAGTTACCCGATCGAATTGGGTTCTATGAAACCATACATAGTAACAAGTTCTCTAATTAAGTGTTACATCTAGAAAACGATAAATTTCTATTCTTTTTTTTTCTTTATTTATATCGAATTTATATTGATATTGAAAAATTTATATTCTCTAAAATAAGTATAAATTAGATAGAATAGGTTTTTTCCAGATAAAATTCAATAATTGAATATATAATTGGATTTTCCTCTACTGTCCTAAACGCTTTGTGTCATATCAATCTGAAGACTTCAATTTAATTAAAAATTATCTAAGTTATTCAAAGTTTGCACTTGCTCTTTCTCAAATATGACATAATTTGTTAATCGATTATCCTATTATCTCTGCTCTTATCTGATTGGACACGTATTATATTAGTAGTATAATCGATGATTATATACTGCTAGGAGATTGCTTATTCGAAGAGAGGATTTTCATTTCAATAGTCACGGTGTATAATAATCGAAAATCTTCTCGTCCACCATCTGGCGCGACTATCATTTCGATGGCATGTTATATCGGTGACTCATTGCGAATAGTGCAATGGGGTCTTGTACCTGTCTCGTGGATATAAGGGATTATGAATCTTATGAATCGTTAGCGACCAGCAAGACCACGCTGGTACTATTAATGAGTGCCATTATAATTTTTTCCTACCTTCTATACACTTATACTACGTTTCCATTATATATACTATTCTATTATAATCTATTCCATTAATTTTATTTTATTGTTACCTGCAATCTACAATATAGTGTCAATTCATGAAGAACCACCAAGGAAATTATCGTTTCTCTATAATGATTATAAAAACTTCCATCGTCAATCAATGAGTTGTGATTAATTGAAATTATTATTTCTGCTCAATCAGAAAATATACTGCATCTGAATTAGTAGCAAATTACTAATTGGTAGTAGTTTTCTAATAATTTAAATAACTCCGATTTATTTACTGCTAATTAGTACAAATCTACTAATGCACTGCATGAGCATAACTGCCTCAAATGAATTAGTGACTATATATACTAAAGGAATTGGTAATGCTACTACAAAATGAATTAGTAAATGTATTGCTAGTTACTCTTTTAAACAATAGTTTTAAATAAATTTAAATGATGATTTCCCAATGAATATAATGTTTATAAAATCGATTTATAAATTATTAAATACATAGAAAAATAAGAGAAGTATAAAAATTGGAGAAGAAATACATCAAATCAGATGTAACCGTACTAACCAGATACTTGAAGTTGTAGGCTTACAAAATTTGTATATTATTTTTAATTTGTGCACAAGAAAAGGTGGCGTGGACCAGCGTTTTGCAGCCTCAAAACTGCGAATCGTTGACGTGAGAATTAGGAATATTGTATTTTTAGTGGACAATTAATGTAATATTGATAAAAGTAAGTGCTTTTATGTGAAATAACTTCTTCGTCTGTCTTTAATTATGAAACAGTACTGTTTCAGGTTTATTTGACTTCAAAACTGGAAAAAACTTTCAAAACAAACGATGCGATGCGCGATACCTTTAAGCAAATAATGCGACGTGTGAGAATTTTGAGGCTAGAAAATTAAAAATTGTCTGCTACATGCGGCTGTAAATTGCACAAGAAGGCTGCAGAATGCATGACAGTTTAACGTTCTGAACGTTTTCGACGCCTTCTGCGCCATACTGTGCGACATTCACAGCGATTGAAATGCAGGCCTGTGATTAGTCGAGAACCTTGTGCGCCATTCATTGTGCACTGTGCAAATGTGTGTGCGCCCCGCTTCAGTCACGGCGTCATGGCAACAGCAGCGTGCATAGTGCATACGCCTGCGCTGTGGGATAGACACTATATACTTTCAGAGGTATATTCAAAATAAATGTGAACCTATACTTGAAGGTGTTTTTTATAAAACCATGCTAGTGACACTTTTTTTTAAAACATATTTTATTGTCTCCAAAATTCTTAAAAATTCCATCACACATTTTTGTATGAAAAATTAAATTGTTTAAAAATGCGAGATACGTAAAAATTAATAGCGCAATTCGATATTCGTACTCAAAATTATAATGCTATTTAAACAACAAAATTGCTGCCTGCTTGGACCAGATCGGGGAAGTGAAACTTCTGTGGAGAATTTGGGGATGGTGAAAAATTGACCTCTCAAATCGACATGACGATTTAGATAATACATTCATTTATTACCGATTTCATTATAGGAAATTAACAATTTTAAAAGTAATGAAGTGGTGTATACATTTTTTTTCTAAATAAGATCGACGTTTATAATTCATTTACAGTCAATTTTGAAAATTGTTCTACTCATTATTTGGCTCTCTTATTACCTCAAAATTTATTTCAGCAATTATTTCTGTGTTATGTTCTATAGACCTCCCCCCCTACAATATTCTCGTGCCGCGTGATCGCATTGGTCACTCGACTGTAACTTCAGCAATCTCTGACGCTTCGCGCGAAGCCCGCGCGGAGATTGCCGAACGTGACATTACATCCAAGCGCGTCCACGCACCAAGCTCGAGATCCGATTCGCTCTCCATCTGAAAGTATTTTTTCTCGCGGTGTGTCATAAAAAGATTCATTTAAAAAAAGCAGGGCTTTTCAAAGTGTAATTCAGTGTTTCGTTGACTTGAGACAACTTTAACAAGTAAGAGAAGTATAAATTAATATTTACACTGGTGTAGTAGTATTCTAGCGATTAAAAAAATTTTAAGAAGTTATATAAGTAAAGGAATTTTAGTAAAAGCGAGAGTAAAAGCATGTAAAAACATATTCGTCGCGTGCTGCGCGCGGGGCTTGCAAGCTTGAGCGCGCCTAGGGCGCGCGTGTGTTGAATCTCACGCTTCGCGCACGATAATGTATTTACCTCGTGCTACGCGCTCGGTCTTTGTACATTTTAAGTTCAACTCTATTATATCAAATGAATATTATATTTATTTCTGTACCTTAGTCTGTGACTGCTATTCAGATATTGCAAAATATTGTACAAATTTTATTTTTCCTATGAAAAGATATTTAAAAAACAATTATGTTGATGAAAATTTTATTTCACTGTTTATCGTTTTCTAAAAACTTAATTTGTTTATTTCCAAGTTTTTTTTCTATGATTTAAACAAAAATACGCATCCTATCAAAAAATAATTGATAACAAGTTTGTAGATCTTTTTAGGGTTAACAACTTTTTTTCTTTAATTTTTTTCGTAACTTGCGTTGCTTTTCCAAAATTTTAATTTTTTTTATTGTTAATGTTATTTTTTATGATTGAAAAAAACTACTTGCATAGTTTTGCCGCAAAATAGAATTTTTTATGTTGATTATTTTTCGTGCGATCAAAATTTGAATTTGCCATTTTTCAAGAACATTCAAAAAGTTGTTATAATAATATAGTAGGGCATTTTAAAAGCAATGTTTTTCTTTCTGTGACTTTTTTCATATAGAGCTTTGTTTGGATTAAAATTTAAATATTTATTTGTTTTTTTGAATTTTGAAAATGCTATAACTCAGATGATTTTCTTTTTATTGAAAAAAAGTCATGAAGATAAATTGTTCGCCTTTTTGAGTACTATGAATAGCACATAGAATTTTTAAATCTTGAAAAAAATGGTCTTAGAAATTTCTAAAATACTCCAACTTTTTCAATTTTTGTCCAAAATAGCTGGCTAAAGAACTTGTACTGACTTTTTTGGCTTTAAAATAATGTGCCGAAGGGCAATCCAATTGCACAATTTATTCGCAAGTTACCGCGTCTACAGCAAAACTGCGTTCACAAAAATGGAAAAATGAATATAATTTTAGGAAATTGTTAATATAAAATAAAATTTAACTTCTCATTACAATTTTACTCATTTTTAGAGAGTAAAAAAAAGTATTTTGTCACAAAATCATTGTAAAACTAATAGGACAAAAACTAATAGATAATTTTTCAAGAAAAAACAAATTTTAATTGTTTAAAAATGCGAGACACGTTAAAACTAATAGCCCTTTTTTAAAGCATTCATATTACTCCCATGTTTTTAAGGAATTGCCCTCCTTTCCCCCTTTCACCTTTTTGCGTTTTTTCACTTTATTGCGAACTGCATGAATAGATCCCAATAAGAAAATGAAGATATTTTTGATTTCAAGTCCATTCTTTTTAATTAAAAATTCTACCATTATTTTTTGGTACGGAATTAATTTCGCTTGGTTAAAAAAATTACTATTTGGTTGAAAATTTCATTATTCGGTTGAAAATCCATGTACATATTTTGTTGCAAATTTGCCTTTTTTGGTAGAAAATTAATCTTCTAGGGTAAAATTTATCTTTCTGGTAGAAAATTCAACTGATCGTTTTAATGCTGAACTCTATTGTTACAAAATTATTTTTTTTTTTAATTGGTTTGTTGAATCTTGAATTATTTTGTTGAAAAATCGTTCCTTTTGTTTCTGAATCAATTTTTTCAAATAAAAATTTAATTATACAATTTTTAGTTGAAAATTCAAGTGCTTTGTTTGAAACTTCATCCTTTTTTGTATCCAATTTAACTATTTTGGTAGGAATAATTGCTCAAAAATGAATCTGTTTTGGTTATGGTTTCAACTATTTTTTTTATTCGTATTTTTTGGTTAAATTTAACGGTTTTTTATTTAAATTAAAATTCTTTTCGGTTGAAATATCAACTATTAAATTTTTTTGTTGAAAGTTAATCTTTTTTTTTAAGTAGAACTACTTCGTTAAAAAACCCTTTGTTTTGTTGAAAATTCATAATTTCAGAAAAAACTGATATATTTGCTTGAAAATGCGTTTTTTATTTGTTTTTTTGAAAATAAGCTTTTTTACATGCAAATGTACTTATGTAATTTTTGGTTGAAAGTTGACATTTTTAATTAAAAATTGATTGTTCTGGTTAAAAATTCATTTGTTTTGGTTAAAAATGCAACTCTTTGGTTAAAATTTTATTTGTTTTAGTTAATGATTCAACTATATAAATAATTGATTGGAAGTTAAACTAGTTTTGTTTTTTGGTTAACGATTCATGATTTAAGTTAAACATTCAACTATTTGGTTGTAAGTTAACTTTTTGTTAAAAATTCAACTGAATTTTACCAAATTTGCTAAACAATTGCAATTTTTTATGAAAAATATAGAAAATATACAGCCATAAAAAATTATGAAAATAAAAAACAAAATTCTGTTAAAGAGTATTGTTTTATTATTTTTCTTTACTTTCTGCAAACAAACGAAAAGCAATATTTTGAAAATGGTAAACAGGCTAGGTCCCGCTTAAAATTTCAGAATAGGGTCTTCTAATTGTTTCAAGAGAGTTAAAAATGTTATGTAATTGTTTACTAATCTTTAGCGTCCTACTTTTCGCTAATCAAATCTATAAAATTTCACTTGTTATTAGTTGAGTTTTAACAATTTTGATTCAGAGAGTCAATAAAGTGCCTTTTGCTAAAGAAAAGAGCTATAAAAATTAACTTCTTTAGACACTCAAGTTCTTCCTTTATTTTTCATAATTCCTTAATTAATTAATATATTGATTCATATTGATCTCATATTAATCAATTATATTTTTAGGATTGCAAAAAATTCTTATTTTTCTTAATTTTCTTTAAACAATCTGAAGTCAATATTTAAAAAATGGGAACAGATGAAGTCACGTACAATATCACAATATGACCTTCTTGTTATTTTAATAGAGTTAAGAATGTAAGATAATAATGTTATTTTATTAAAATTTTCTATTTTTCACGTTTTCCATGTTTGTAACTTTCTAAAAATTATTATATACAGTTTTAAATCATTTTCTTTTCACCAAGCAATTAATTTTCCGCTATTGAATTAGGAAACATCTCGACTACTGGAATAATAATTTTTTACCAATCTCTAGTGGCTTACTTTTCCGCAATCGAATCTGAAAAATGTCACGAGTAATTAGTTAAATTTTACCAATTTTTATTTAGAAAGCAAAAAAGCGTAACAACTAAAATATATTTATTTAAGCACTCAAGTTGATACTCATTTTCCTCTTGCCTGATTGATGAAATAAATGTTTTGAAGTTTTTTTTATTAATCTCTGGTACTAAATAAAACTTTTTACGCTCAAGACATTCTTTCATACGACAAGCCATTATTTATTCACAGCTTACTAACCAAAATATTTTTCATAAAGCTCCGCTCGCCTAGAAGACACAATTGTGCTAAAACTCAATATTAACTTAAAATTCAGAAAGGTCAAGAAAAAGGAAAAATTGGCGAGCGAAAAGTCAGGGCATTATTAAATTCGGATTTTATAGCAACCTTGATTTTGCTGATTTTGCGATTTTGCGATTAACGAGCGTTTACAAATTGTAGCTTTTAGTAAATAACTTTATTTCCAGAACTCAATAATTGAACAGTTAAATCAGATGGTTTAAAATTCATGAAATTTGTTGTGAAGAAAGTTAAATTAAAAAAGTACTTCCTAAGTGCTTTTGAATAACAAACGCCAACTTTAACTTAGTCTTAAGCAAATTACAAACTTCAAAACAGCGATTTTTAAACAATTTTTGTCTCTATTATTACTTATTTATAAATATGTATGTGTATGTGTGTCAATTTTAAAGCGAAAGTCGTCATATCACAGTATCGAAAAGGAAAAAAGGAGATCTAATTTTGGATTAAAGAAGTAAAAGTTAAGCTTCGAGGGTGATTTTTGGTTTTCTAAAAGAATTATTTTAATTAATATAATGCAATGAAAGTATTGAAAAATCGTAATTTTTCACCTGTTGTAAAAATACAATTTTTAAATTCATATTATATATTAAAGTTACTTTTATTTATGTCAAATACAAACTTTAATTCTGCTGAAAAGGTCTGGCCTTAGTTAAATAATAAAATTTGACAGCATTAAATTTTTCGTCACTATTATTATGCACACAAATGTAAGATTCCTTGTCACTGCCCTTCAACTGAAACTCAATTCCAAATTATCTTTATGAATATAGCAACATTCTTCCTTTCCAGTTTTTCAAATTACTCAATCGGCATTGAGGAACAGCGGCAACAATGATTTCGAGATTTTCGTGATACACCTATTTTTTAGAGAAGCATTATCTCAATGCAGCTATTATCAAAGTTAAGTATGTTTTAATAACCCTGATGTCCTGATATAAGTAGGAGTGATTGTATTCTAAATTTATCAGTCACGCTTACGAAAACCTTGTATAGAGAAAATGAAGCTTGCTATAGGAATTCTCCTCCTTAAAATCGCGGCTTTCCTGTTTAACTCTGCTGGTAAGTGCAATAATATATACATATATAAATATTAATAAAAGTACTGCAGGTTCTCAAAAGGTGAGAAATATTTTTTTAAATTATTAATTTTTCGTAAAATTAATTACAATGTAAAATTGTTTAATTTGTAACAGTTTTATCTTGGACTTTGTCTTTGAAAGTTTTTCGGCTTATTGATGAATAAGTTACACACATGTACATTATAGTGGTCCAATAATTCGACTTTTGATTTTTAGTGATTGCCCCCACTCCAATTTGTTTCTTTTCTTGGAAAAAGAACATTCGTAATTTTTTTCTTTTTTTTCAACGTTAACCCGTGCCCCGGGGCTCTTAAAAGTAACATGGAGTTTTGAGTGGAAGAGGGTCGGCTTTCGAAAAAATAGAAAAAAGAAGTACTTGTTATTAAATTTTTGTGCATAAGAGTAGATATAATATACACCCAATTAGCGCCTAATAAATCTGAATTTTGTTTGCCCAATCTCCTTTTATTGTGCCCGGAAAATGACCAAAAAAATGCAAAATAGCAGTTTTCTATCAAATTCAGACTAAACATGATATTTTTTGAATTTTTTCAATGTGACCAATTTTTAATCCATAAGTGAAGGGTTTCCAAGTATTTTTTAAATAATTTTTTATTGTTTAAGCAATAATTATTCGTTAGAACCATGTTTACCCCCTGTAAGTCGAAAAAAGTTGTTATATTTCGGGATAAATGATATAAAATTGCTGAATGTCAAGAGTAGTACTTCTTGTTTAACATATTTTGTAATTATTTAAACAATCTTCATTTGTTTGAAGTCTAATTTTTTCAAATCTCTCACACTTTGTCGCTTATTATTCAGTATTTCCTTGTCTCAGAACGGTATACCCTTTATTTTTCAAATAATTAAATTCAATTGCTCTGAGAAAAGTATAGACCTTTTTTCTCACAAAATTACTTCTCTGTTCTGTTTCATTTATATACTTTAGGAAACATCTACAGGCTAATTATTTTCAATTCACAGATT
Source organism: Amphibolips quercusostensackenii (assembly GCA_032357855.1). NCBI lineage: Eukaryota > Metazoa > Arthropoda > Insecta > Hymenoptera > Cynipidae > Amphibolips > Amphibolips quercusostensackenii. Next base: position 129,690 of record JAUELO010000244.1, on the reverse strand, counting down.
TCATTATTCTACGGCAGAGATTTTATAAAAAAAAGGATTGCACTTTACTTAGTGCAATTGAATTTAGATGTTCAAACAAACTGTTATTGTTTAAAAAATATATGGTATACGTTCTAAGATAAGGTATTCTGAATAATTAACGACATAGTGTGAAAGATTCGAAAAAACTAGACTTTTGTCTACTTTCCTGTGAAAAGGCGCAAGTGAATTATTATTAATTGTGTAAATAATTAATAATTATCTTAAACAAAAAAATAGTATTTTTAACATTCGTGAATTGTGTCATTAATTGCAGAAAAAATAACCATTTACGATTTACAGAGAAAAAATAGTTTAAAACCAATAAAAATTGTTTAAATAATGACCAAATATCCTTAAAATATATATACTTCAACAAGCATTAATTGTGACATTAATTACAGAAAATAATATTTGTTTATAATTGTAAGGAGAAAAAATTGCTTAAACGAATTAACATTGTTTAAATACTTTTAAAATATGTTAAACCAGAAGGACTGCTTTAGATATTCATCAATCTTATATCATTTATCTCGAATAATAATAACTTTTTACGACTTACAGGGGAAAAATTGTTTAAACAAATAATAATTCTTCAAACAATTCAAAATTATTTTTTAAATATTTGCCAAACCCTCCTCTTATTTATCGATAAAAAATTATTCATGTTGAATAAATTCCAAAAAATACTGTCTAGCATGAATTTGATAGAAAACTGCTATATGCATTTTCTAGTGTATTTTCCTGGCACAAGAAAATGGTATTGGGGGGGGGGGTGTAAATGTAAACTAAAAAGCCCGGGGGCACATGTTTTCGTTAAA
>JAUELO010000244.1:13432-27929 GCA_032357855.1 Amphibolips quercusostensackenii | reverse complement strand
ATGCACAACACCCTACACGCACGGCGTGCGGGTAACGTGCCTCGCACGATTGTTATCTAGGAAATTAAGTACAGTCCCTTAATTATTTCTTTTATGAATAAATATAAAATAATTATACTATAGTGAAGACAATTTTTCACATTTATAAAATAGAAGACTCTTAAGTTCAAGTTTGGTGACTTCAAATTTGGACGCATTTAAGAGGAAAATATTGAAGAAATGAGATTTTTTAATATTATAATGTCTCAATTTAGTAATTTTTTTAACACTGAAAGTTTTAAATTGATACCTTCCAGAAAACTTGAAATACATTCTCGAACTAATAAAACCAAAATTCGTTTTCGCCGACGAAAGAGAAGCAAACCTAATTCACCAAATATCCAGAGAAGAAAACCTTGAAATTAGAATTGTTGTATTCAACGAAATTCCTGGCTTCCAATCCCTAAGAAAAATTCTTCATGATCAGGAATTGAAGCAAGTTCATAATTTCGTCTGCACTAAACCAAAAAATCCTGAAGATGACTGTCTTTTAGTTTTCACTTCTGGATCATCGGGTGAACCTAAACCGACGCTTCATTCCTACAAAGCGGTCATGGAAAGTGTAATGATTTCTTTAGCAGTAAAAAAGAAGGGAAACTTAGTGACCATTAACTATTCGCCAATGGGATGGATTTGTGGCATAATTAACACGATTATTGATTTGATGAATTTTGTCAAAAAAATTATTGTACACGAAAAAGGACATCAGCCGGAGGAAGTGCTGGGATTCATCGAAAAATATAAGGTTGATATTGTGTTAGAGAGCAAAGGAGATCTCAGTTTGGTACATCATCTCTAAATAGAAAAGTTAAATTTCAAATCTTGATTTTTAATATTTAGCAAAATTCTATAAAATAAAAGATTTGAAATAACTTAAGAAAAGGCTTCATGTGAAAATGATTTGAACTTTTAAAATTAAATTTAGAAGAATCTAAATTCAGATGAAAGATCATACATTTTTTAAAAGACAGGAAATTCGTGCTTTCCAAATATTCATAAATATGCTCAAAATGTGGACTTTTTCCTGTACATCACATATTTTTTAAACGGACCCTAAATATGTTAAAATTTAAAAACAATGACCCAATAAAAGTATTTTTGGCACAGAAAACAAATGAGAAAGTAATTGGATCAGTAACTTTAGTTAGGAAGAATTTTCTGCAAACTTTTATAAGTTTATGTAACTATCCATGTTGATAAAACAACAATTTTATAGTTACATCAAAAAAATAAATTCCATTTGTAGGAAATTAGTATCAATAAACTAATTGGCTCGACGAATAATTTTTTGCAGTAGGCGAAATCATATAATACTAATACGTATTTAGTAAAATACATACAACTATATATTATACAATAAAATTATTCTAGAAAAAGTTCCATCAATAAATTTAATTCAATTACTCCAAACACGAAAGCTTCCGTTTAATAATTTTATTAAATTCAAGGATTCACTAATCAGCATTAAAATTCTTATTTTTCTTAAGATTAAGATTAATTTCAACTTTAAAAATTTATTTTTATTCCTGAGTAGAAGAAACTAGAATGCTTTCTACAGAAAAGTCTTTGAATTCAAATGATCAAATTCGACCACATTCATAGAAAGACTGATTCCAAACCGAAAGTTAATTTGTATTCGCAGGTAACAAGCTTGACTTTAGGATTAAGAATGATTTATCGTTTTTACGTATTCGATAAGCTGAAAAATTACGATACTTCCTCAATAAAGTCATTGAGTCTCGGTGGAACAAAATTGAAACCAGAAATTATGAAATTTCTCAAACAAATGGTTCCTAATGGATATTTACAATTAGTGTACGGTCAGTATATTACAAATTTTGTGATAATTTTCAATTTAGTAATCAATTCAATTTAAGAGCTTTATTTAATAGTTCTATAATAGGTGTCTCCTCAAATCATGGAGAAAAATTCCCTAACAATTTCAGGTTTTTCCAGGTACAATTTTTCATAGTACGGAGCCATTTGAATACTTAGAATTTTTTAAAAACAATCGACTAATTAAAGAATTAAATAATACTTTTCTACAAAAAAAATTTTTTTTAAACAAAACACATAAATTCTCAATCAAATGGTTGAATTTTAAACTAAAAAGGATCAATTTTCAACCGAATAATTGAATGTTGAACTAAAAAAATCAGTTATCAGCCAAAACTGGAATAGTTGAATTTTCAGTTTAAAAAATTAATTTTCAAACAAAACAAAAAATTTTAAACCAAAGTGACGAATTTCCAACTAATATAATGAATCATCAACTGGAATAGATGCATTTTTACAAAATAGTTTAACTTTAAGCCAAGTACTTTTATATTCAACTAAAAAAATCAATTTGCAACTAAACAGTTAAATTTTCAACTAAACGAGATCATTTTTCAACCGAATAGATGAATTTCAAACTAAAAACATCTATTTTCTACCAAAAATGGAATAGTTATATTTTCAATTTAAAAAATGCAACCAAAATGATGAATTTTTAACTAAAATGATAAATTTTCAACTGCAGTAGATAAATTTTCAACAAAATTGTTAAAATTTTAACCAAGTAGTTTTAGTTTCAATCAAAAAGATGAATTTTAAACTAAAAAAGATCAATTTTCAACTAAAAGAGATCAATTCTCAATCGATGAGTTGAATTTCAAACTAAAAAATATCAATTTTCCACCAAAAATGAAATAGTTATATTTTCAATAAGAAAATTAATTTTCAAAACAAAAATTTCAACCAAAATGATGAATTTTACTCTAAAATAGATACATTTTCAACAAAATAGTTAAAATTTTAACCAAGTAGTTTTATTTTTAACCAAAAAGATGAATTCTTAACTGAAATGATAAATATTTTACTGGATTATTTAAATTTCGAACCAAAAAGATGAATTTTCAAACAAGAAGATTAACTTTCGAACAAAAAAGATGATTTTTTTAACAAAATAAATGAATTTTCAACGAAATATTCAAATTCTCAACTAAAAAAGATAAATTTTCAACTAAATAGTTGAATTTTCAACTCAAATGGATCAATTTTCAACCAAATAGTTGAATTTCAAACTAAAAATATTTTTGACCAAAAAAATTAATTTTCAAACAAGAAGATTAATTTTCTTCAAAAAAGGATGATTTTTCATCAAAATATATGAATTTTTAACGAAATATTTGAATTTCTAACTAAAAAAGATCAATTTCCAACTAAATAGTTAAATTTTCAACTAAAAGAGATCATTTTTCAACCGAATAGTTGAATTTCAAACTAAAAAATATCAATTTTGAGCCAAAAATGGAATGGTTATATTTTCAATTAAAAAAAAATATCATTAAAAAAAAAATTCAACAAAAAAGGTGAATTTTTAACTAAAATGATGAATATTTTACTGGATTACCTAAATTTTGAACCAACAAGATGAACTTTCAAACAAGAAGATTAATTTTCTATCAAAAAAGACTATTTTTTAACAAAATACATTAATTTCCAAAGTAGTATTTGAATTTTTAACTAAAAAGGATAAATTTTCAAGCAAAAATGGAATAGTTCAATTTTCATTTTGAAAAATTAATTTTCAACTAAGAAGATTAATTTCTACCAAAAAGAATAAATTTTCAACAAAATGCACTAGGTTTCAACTAAAAAAGATAAATTATTGTCAACCAAAAATTAAATAGTCAAATTTTCAGATAAAAAAATTAATATTCTACCAAATATTTGAATTTTCAACTAAAAGAGATCAATTTTTTAAACTAAATGGTTGAATTTTAAACTAAAAAAGATCATTTTCTAACCAAAAATGGAATAGTTAAATTTTCAGTTTAAATAAAATTAATTTTTAACTAGAAAAAAAAAACAATTTTCAACCAAAGTGATGAATTTCCAACTAAAATGATGAATCTTCAACTGGAATAGATAAATTTTTAACAAAATAGTTAAAGTTTTATCTAAGTAGTTTTATTTTCAACCAAAAAGATGAATTTTTAACAAAAAGGTGAATATTTTACTGGGTTATGTGCTTAAATTTTGAACAAAAAGATGAATTTTCGACAAAATACATGGATTTTCCACTAAGAAGATAAACTGTCAACCAAAAATTAATAGTTAAATTTTCAGTTATAAACACTAATGTTCAACCAAGAGATAAATTTTCAAGTAAAATTATGCAATGTTTAATTGGAATACTTACACTTACAATCAAAAAAAAAAAAAATCAAAAAAAAATAGTTGCATTTTCATACACCTTGAACTAGAATAATTAAATTTGCAACCAAAAAGATTAGTTTTCAACCAAGAAGTTTAATTTCTACAAAAAAAAACTAAGTTTCAACTAAAAAAATAATTTAAAAAAAAATTGAATAGTTAAATTTTTAGTTAAGAAAATTAATGTTTAATAAAAGATATGAATTTTCAACTAGAATGATGAAATATTCAACTAGAATAGTTAAGTTTTGAGTTAAAGAAATTCATTTTCAAACAAAAAAACAAAAAAAAATTTTCAACAAAATAGTTAAAGTTTTAACTGCAAAAGAAAAATTTTCAGTAAAAAAAATTAATTTCCAGCCACAGGAAAAAAAAGAATTTTTAACAAGAGTTTAATTTTCAACCAAGTAATTAAATTTTCATTCGAAAAAATGAATTCTGAACGAAAAATGTAGCAGTTGATATTAAAAGCAAAAAATGTTTTTATTTTTAATAAAAAAAACAAAAAAAAGTTAAATCCAACCCAAAAAGATGGCTTTTCAATATGAGTTGAATTCTCAACCAAGAAGATTATTTTACTACCAAGAGGAATGAGTTTTCAACGAAATACATGAATTTTTAAGAATATACTTGAATTTTCAACTGAAAGCGATCAATTTTCAACCAAAAATATAATAGTTTAATGTTTAGTTACAAAAATCAATTTTAAACAAAAAAAGAAAAGAAAAAATGCAATAAAATAGTTGAATACAGTACTATAAATTTACTTTTTCAAATTAAGAAATATTGATATTCAATTTCATATTGCAATTTAAAAAAAAAATTAAGCAAGCTCTCGGAAAAATGTCGACATTTCGATATTTGCAAGGTTTTCTAGATAAAGTAGACGCCCTCTTTACATATTTCGTTAAAAATAATATTCAATAATTTTTTAAGGATCTACGGAACTGCAAATGTTGAGCCTAATAAGCAAAGAAAACGACGATAATCTCGAGTCCTGTGGTTTCATATTTCCCAATGTTCATCTGAAAGTAGTTCATCCGCAAACTGGAAAAATTCTCGGACCGAATGAAAAAGGAGAACTTTGTTTCAAATCTCCTTATATGATGAAAGGCTATTACAAAAATCCAGAAGCTGCAAAAAAAGTTTTTGACGAGGAGGGTGTGTTTCTATTTTATAATTACTAATTATATTGAACATTATTACTTGGCATTATTTTTAAATATTATGTTTTGAAAATTTTTGAATAAATAATTAATAGTTTCGAATTGAAAGCGTTTGAAACTAAATATATATTGAACGATTTTTGACAATTTGATTAGAAAAACGAGTTGAATTGTATATTTTTTGAGTCGAAGCGCTAAAAAGTAAACAATTTTATTTTAAATTAAAGAATCACGAAATTGAATGAATTCATAATAAAATTGAATCATTTGAAAGTGAAAGAAATTGAAATTGTATTATTTATAATTCAAGCGTTCAAAATTAAATAATTAAAAACTTTTTAATATAAATAATTTTACATTCAAAGCGATTACAATTTGACAATTTTAAGTTGAAAACTGAATTGATTATTTCAAAGTCAAAGCTTCCAAAATTCTAGAATATAAAATTGTTATTACATAACAAAATTATAATTCAACGCTAAAGCTGATTAGCCAAATTTTTCTTAAATCAAAAAATGAATTAAATTATTATAGAATAATTTTCAAAATCAGTAGTGATTTAAAATGGAAAACATTAAAAATGAACTACTCCGGAACGCTAAAACTTAAACGAATGCGAACTTTATTTGAAACTGAAAAAAATGTAGTCACCAAAAACTGTGACATTAAAACTTTTTATACTCGAACCCTTTGAAATTTCAATTATTTAAAGTAAATTTAAATCGCTTAAAAATAATTCTTTTTTAAAATGCGAATCATACTTTCCAAAATTCAAACCAGCTTAACTTCAATTGCAAAGTTAAAACCTATGAAAGAGAAAAATTAAAAATTTAGCGTTCAATATGAAAATTCAAAACTCTAAAAACTCGAACATTTTAAAATCACACAAATTATTCAATAACTGATGTATCAATTTCAGATAGTTTAATTTCTATCTTTTTTTATGTTAAAATCAATTTTTAATTTTTTAATTCTAAATCGTTTAACTTTTAACATATCCTTTAGAATTGTTATTCACTCTAAAAAATTTCCAATAAAATATTTTTAAATTTGAAATGATTCATTTATTTCAATCTTCAACTAAAAATCGAAAAATTTTAAGATATAACATTGAAAATTGAAATGAAAACAGATAATACAAAACAAGATTGCTGTAATATGATTCCAATTTTTGAAATTTTACAATTTTAAGCTTTTCAATTTGAAATTGTTTTATATTTACAGCTAAAATTATTAAATTCAAAACCGAGTATTAAGGCTTTTAATATGAAATTTAAAAATATTTAGTAGCGTAATTGTCCTGAAATTTTAAATATTTGAATTTGAAACTACAATATTGTAAAATTTAAAATTCGACACCTCCGAAAATTAACCTAAAAATTAATTTAAGAAAAAACTTTAGTTTCAAGGCCTCAAAGATTAAACTGTTTTAGAATTGCACATTTAAAACTATAATTTTAAATTGAAATTATAAAAATTTTTAAAACGATAAATATATTATTAATCAGTATCATATCATGTAGTATCAAGTGACATTTAAAGTGACTGAATAGATTTTTTCCACTAATAAATGTGATTTATGTCAAAAAAAATCACGGTGATTTTACCGTTTGAAATTGTAGAAATATAAATGTTGAGAGAAATATTTTTAAAGTTCAATTATTCAAAACACTTTGAAAATTATATGCCTTCTGATTGGAAACTTTCAAAAATTACAAAATGCGCGAATCATGAAGAGTGGGAAATCTCTAAAAATTTATTTTATTTAGGTTGGTATCATTCCGGAGATTTGGGTTACTTCGACGAAAATGGAAATGGCTACGTTGTTGGAAGGATAAGCAGTCTCTCATCAAATTGCTATGAAACAAATCTAACTCATTGGGAAGTTGAAAGAATTTTATTTCTTAATAGCGATGTTGTTGAGGTTTCTTCAATTTCCATTCCGGAAGATTCAACAAATCCAAGCATTTTCGCGTTCGTCACTCTCATTCCTGCCTCAAAGGTAATCCAACATTTTCAATTTCAAGATTAGACAGTTCCCGTATGCAAAGGTTTTCAATTTTTTAAATTAAAAAAACATAATATGTTATACAAATACTTCATCGGTAAAGGTTTTTAATCTACTTTTGATTTTGAAAAGTTATCATTAAAAAATATTTTGATTTAAATGTTCCTATAATTGATTTCTTAGAATCTTAAAGTCTTCAAATTTGATTTTTTTTATTTCAGTCTTGAACGTCAAACCCCTTTAATTGAAAAGCACAAAACCATCCGTTTACTTTAATAAAACTTTAATTTTCGATTCTCTCAATTATTTAAGTTTTTTAACTGTATTTTTTAATGGTATTATTAAAAATTAAAATTTTTTTATGATTTGAGTTATAATTATAAACTGTTGAATATTTTGAATAATTGAAATTTTTAATTATATTTAAAAGTTTATTTTAAATAAAATTTATTTTATAACATTAATATTAAGGTTTATCCCCACAATAAAGAAATATTTATTCATATACTTATAAAAATATTTAATGAAACATTATTTAATGAATTAAAATCATTTATTGAAAAATTAGTTATTATTAATTATGAATAACATATGGTTTCTAAATTTTAATTTTTAATAATTTTGAAAAAATAAATTACATTAAATTTAACTCAATTAATTTCGAAAATATTAATTTTATTAAAAATAATTAATTACTCCCGATACAAAATATAAAAAATCATTTTTTTTTTGTTGATAATTATATACATTTCTTTTACAATACTAAAAATTATTATATTAAAAAAATTTTTCTAATAGCACTTTCTAGTATTATTACTTCGTTACGAGTTATTTAATTGAATAAATTATCAATCAATTTTATTATTTTATTTTACTTTTATTGAAATTTTATACAATTAAATTGACCGTCAATTTGTACATATTTAAATATTGATTTTAATCAAATTGATTAATTAATTAAATTTACAATCAAGTTCTTTTAATAAATTATTAAATAAAAATATTTTTTGATCAATTTAAATTTATTTTAACTCATTAAAAAATTTCTTATAAACTTATAAAATATTTATCTGAATTATCATTCATTTTAAATATTTAAAAAATTATTGTTTAAAAATTATTTTAAAATGAATGAAAATTAATATTTTAGGTTTAGCTTATCGTGTATTATCAAATAAAATAATAAGTTCCCCTGAATAAATTAAAATGCCGTCAAATTTATTTACTTACTCAATTTTTCTATTAACATTTTGTTATACATTATAAATAATATTAAATTATTAATTTATTTATATTTAGACAAATTATAAAAATTTATTGATATAAATAAATCTGTTAAAATAAATAATCAATACTAAAAAATTATTTTTTTTTGTAAAAAATTTAATCGATATTGCTGGGATTATTTTCATGTATAATAAATTTTTTACAAATTCAAAATTTCCTTTATAATTATTAAGAGACGATTGAAAAATACCGAGAAATAAAATTCCCGAACTGAAAAATTCCCGAATAATAGAATACCTGCATCATAAAATTTCCGGATAATAAGATTCCCGAATAATAAGATTCCTGAATATTATAAAATTCCCGAATAATAAAATTATTGAACAGTTTATAATATTGCCGAAATTTCAAATTTAGTAACATTATAAACTGTCGGGAATTTTCCAATTCGAGAATTTTATTATTCGGAAATTTTCCAATTCAAGAATTTTTGTGTCGGGAATTTTATTTTTCAAGATTTTTCACTCGTCCCATTATTGAATTTAATTATCAATAAAAGTATGTTTTATTTGATATATAATTAAATTATAATGTATATATTAAAAGATTTAAAAATTAATTTAAAATATATATTAAATATGTGACAAATTTTAAAATAATTATTAAATTAATTTAATATTTATTAAAATAAAAATTTCAACTTGTAAAAAATTAATTTGTTTAATTAAAAATAAATTTTGTTTGATAATCAAATTGTAACTAAAATATTTAAAAGATAAAAACTAGACTAAATATTTAATTTGTAATTAAATATTAATAAGTGTGTATTCATATTAATATTACTATTATATAAATATTGTGATAAAAGGCGTAGGGGTATTCGAATATATTAAGTTTATTATTAAATTAAATTTTTTTCAATAATCGTTATATCAATCGAAGACTATAAATTATTATGGTTTGAATAAATATAACTATGAGGTGTATTTTAAAGCTTATGATTTTGCCTAAATTCTTAGGCAAAAAGAATCATTAAAATAATTTAACTATTAAATTTGAGTGATTAATAAATAAGTTATTCAGAATAATATAGATCTATTATATTAATATACAGTTTAGTCATAAAAACTTTTTTTAATTTTTCGAATTAAAAAAAAGAGATAGGTTTTGAAGCCAAAAGTTTTTAAGGAAAATTACCCTTTTTTGGTCATTTAACTAAGTTAAATTGACATTCAAAAAACTTTTCAAGTTTTTTAAACAGCATATAAAAAAAATTAACAGAATTAAACGAGTTTCTTATTTAATTTTCAGGTGACAGAAGATGAATTAACAGAAATGTTGAAATGCATGATGACGAAGAAAGTTGAAATAACTGTTAAAATTCTGGATTCAATGCCGCTTACTTACAATGGAAAAGTGAAGCTTGACATTCTCAAAAGAATGAGTGAATCCAGAAAATCCATTGATCACTAAAATTGGAATATTATTCAACTACCTGAAAATGTAAAAACAGAAAAATAAAATAAGTAACGATTGAAGATAATTTGCTACTTAATAATTCGTGAACTAATCATTCGTTAAACCGTGTTTTATTACCTATATTCCTTAAATCGACTCTCCATTGCAAACGAGTAAATAGTATACAATACGATATAGTATAAAAAAAATAATAATCGGCGTGTGGTACTTATCAACATTAGAAGGAGTTAAATACAATAACGTCAGTGAGCTTTTGGTTTTGCAGACTTGACTTTCTTCAATTTCTTCAGTCCATTTATATTAGCTTTGAGAAGATTCCAATACGCCTGTTGGAATTTGTTTACGTCCTTGGAATGAATCTAAAATTATAGAGAGAAGAGTGGAATTTAGTCTATATTAATTATAATTTTTTTATTCAGGATCTGATTTATCGAAAAAAAGGCCTCAAACTCTTTTGAGAAATTCAAAATAGTGTCAATAGTAGCATACATTTTTAAAAATAGTAGTAAAATTGTGACATGCAATTTTTTTCATATTAAATAGTGTGGTTAAATATATTTAAAATCAAGTATACAATATACATTTTCCATAAAATCGCGTGACATCCGTTCAAATCTTAAAATACCCTAAAAGCTTTTGAATCCATTCTAATTATTCACTAACTCCTAAAATCAGTTGAAATTCTCTAAAAGTTCTTAAAAAACTTGGCAATAATTTTAAATCCCTTGAAATCTGTAGTATTCCTTTAAAATCTTATAATTTCTTCTAAAATCCTATGAATCTTATGGAATTTGAAATTTCATTTAAGTTATTCCCTAAAGTTTTCCAGAAACCCCTTTGAATTGATATCCTGGATACCTTTTTAAAATATTTAAAACTTACTGAAATCCTAAGAAATTCTTTGATATTCCGTCAAAAGTTTGAAATCACAAATTTCTTGGAATTAAAAAAAAAACCTGAACTATTTAAAATCGTTTAAAATCCATTAGAATTTGTAAAAACTTGTGAATCCCTAGTAATCTCACAAAAATTCAGTCAAATCTCGTAAAAAATTTTGAAATCTGTATTATCTTTTGAAATTCCTTCAAAAATAATAAAATCTTTGAAATATGTTGAAATTCGCTTAAATCTATTAGAAACCCTTGAATTCTGTTGAAATCATCTGCAATTTCTGCAAAACTCTTTAATTTTTTTCAATTCCTTTATAATTATAGAAATTCTATAAATATATAAAATAAATAAATATATATACATAAATAATAAATGAATAAATATAAATCTTTTAATTTACTTTCAAATACCATAAAACCCTCGAAAATTTTTTAATCCCTTAAAATATCTTGAAATTTTGTAAATACCGTAAAAATTTCTTGAAATCTTCGAAATCTTTTAAATCATACGAAATCATTTAAAGTTTTACCAAAATTTATACATTTCTTGAAATTTTCTACAATCCAACGAAATTCCTTAAAATCCCATTTAATTTTCCGGAATCTTTTCAAATACATTGTATTATTTAAAATCCTTTAAAATTGTTCAAATTCCATGAAATGCATTGAAATTCCTTAACATTTAATTTAATTTATTTACTTCCTGAAGTTCTCTAGAAATTCCCCAAAATCTTTTAAATCCTTTGATACCTTTGATAACCTTTTGAAACATATTAAAATAATAACTTTAAAACTCTATCAAATCCATTCAAATCCCTGAAATCAGTTAAAATATTTAAAAAATTCAAGTCCGTCGAAATCTTTTGAAATTTCGTCTTTCTTGATGGCAGATGTATTATTTAATCAAATCTAGCGAAGAACCTTGAAAATATGTTTAAAGGTAAAAGTGAAAAAATTATTTAAATTAGCGAACAATTTTAGGAAACAGTAGCATAAGTGGCATTTTTTCCAAATAGTATCAAAATAGTTGCATCGTTAAAAAAATATGTCAAAAAGTGTCAATACTGGCGTTAGTCCGAGACCTGCGGAAATGTTGCTTTTGATTTCGCAAAAAGGGATTCAAAATTAATTTTTAAAATATTCCAATTTGCTCCGAAGGAATACTTTTTTTCAAATGTCTTCAACTTTAAAGCGTCAAAATATGGATTTTTTAAATCAAACACATCCAAAATCGAATGCCAGTAACTTAAAAGTTGCAAAATCTAAAAGAAGTTTTTAATTTAAAATAAACAAAATTTCAGTTTATTCATTTAAAAAACATTTTTTAATTAATTTTCTAGATATTAAAAAACGTACAAAGTTCAATGCTTCTTATTTTTATAAATACAAATTTAAATTCATTCAATTTAAAACGGCTGAGATCCAAAAATTTTGTACTGAAAACAATTAAATGCTTTTAATTAAAAAGTGTTTATTTTACTTTGAATTTGAGTCGTTAAAAGCACTAAAAATGTTCAAATCCCTTGAACTAAAATCAATTCGAAACAGAAAATATTAGCGTAGAAATAGAAAATAATTTGTAAATGTTGTGAAAATAGTTGAAGATATTATTCTCAAAATGATCTTAAATAAAATTAAAATCAACTTACAACTGTCGAGATCTTCTTCGATCTCAAAGAGGCACGAACTAGGCAAAGATATTCCGTAGGAGTAGGCAAAGGTGGCCTACCTTTCCGGGGTAAAGGTTTATTGTGTCCATTAACTGAAAAATAATAAATACATGCAACGTATAACAAAACGCTATTTTTTTCATTAACTTTTGAGGAAAAATTCATTTGCAGCCATTTTTCGAAAATCAAACAATAATTTTATAAATCATGCAACAGATATAAATTCAAAACGAATGATTTGTAAAGTAAGTGATAGAAGAAAATGAAGATAATTGGAAATGAAAAATAAAAAAGAAAGCAAAATATATCTTTCCATTTATTAAAAAACACATGGCGCCATTTTCGATTATTTCTCGAAACCATCTCGAAATTACTCGAAACTATTTGAAACTATTGTTGTCGGGAAACCCCGCGTTCATGATTGGATGGAGCTGTCGTTCTTTTTTCCCGTTTAAAACAAGAAATCTGCAATCTTCAATTTTATGAGAATATTTAAGGTTATTTCAATAATATATTCATTAATAATAATAATAATCAATGAAACAAAGTTGTTCAGAACTTCGATACACAAAATGTAATGTGCAGATTTTTGAAGATTTGGAAAATAAAGAAATTGTTTAAGAATTTTAAAAGGTTTTAAAATAATAAAAAAAATTCTTAAAATTCCTTGGGAAATTTAAATTGATTTTTTATTTTAAAAAACTAATTTCAAGAGAAATTGACAAAGATTTCAAAATATTCTAATTATTTCTTAAAATTTATAAAAATAATATTGTCCATTTTAAACAAAAATTTCTCAGAAAGATTACAAAGTTTTATAACAAATTCTATTAAGTTTAGAAGACATTTGAAAGTTTTAAAAAAGATTCAAAATTAAAAACATTTAAAAGAAGTTAAAAAAACGTACATTTTTGAACATTTTAAAATAAAAATTTTAAAGCTTCTCAAGCATTTTGAAAGGTTTCACGATAAATAAAATATTTTCTTTGATTCATGGGATAATTTCAGGTGATTTTTTATTTTGAAAAATTAATGATGTCCAATATTTTCATAACAGAATCGGGAACTTTTGAAGGCATTTTTTTTAATTTTTTAGAATTTGAAGAAAATTGTCAGAAAAATTCGAAGGTTTAAAAGTTAAGTGAAATATTAAAAAAATAATTCGTGATTTGCAAAGATTTCCAAAAACTTAAAACAAAAAGTAAATGTTCAAAGATTTGAAAAAAATTAGAATCTTTGTAAGAAGTTTAAGAGTCTTCAACATAATAAAAAAAACATTTCTTGAGATTCCTGGGAAATATTTAAATGACTTTTTATTTTGAAAAATTAAATTTTAACGAGAATATAAAAAGGTATGAAAACATTTCAAAAGATTTCAACAAATGTTGAAAATATCTAAAAGACCTAAGGCAATTTTTTAAAATTTTAGAATATTTTTCGAAATCTTAGGAATAGTTCGAGTCAGTTTAAAAGATATTTATCTTTCAAACTTCTAAAAATCGATTAATTTAATAATTAAATAATAGTGAAAACATAAGTAAACATTTCTTGAATTTATCTCTGAAGTTCATGAATCTGTATACGAATTGAAACAAATTTATATTTTATCTTCTTAAACGAAAAAATCAGTGCATATTTAAATAAAATTATTGTGTATACTATATCAAATTCAATTTAAACGTCTATAATTTCCCAACTTTTTTTTGTTAAAATATTGCTTTTTTAACAAGTTAGATAACATTTTAAACATAAGAGACGATTTGTAAACAAAATACATAAATACAAAACTACAGAGTTGAATCTTCAACCAAAAAATGT
>JAUELO010000243.1:1788780-1800798 GCA_032357855.1 Amphibolips quercusostensackenii | reverse complement strand
AACTGGAGATGATAAAGCGTATTCAGCAAACTCCTCTTCTCCAGATTTCGACAAATATAAACCAGATACTTCTTCCAAATGAGCAAACTCGGATCCTTATTCCTCATCGCATTCAGCAAATTCTCCACATTTTCACTTCTCAAACACCTCAAATAAACCGCGTTGAAAAACAAATCTTGCTCCACATCGTTTTCCATAACGAAGAGCAAACATTTATCAAATTCCTTTTGCTTCACAAAGAATTCTAGAATCGAACTACTACTTCCATACATCAAAAGATAGTAAAGACGCTCTTGGTAATAAACATTTTCGTTTCCTGAATATGTTGGATAATTTCCCTGACTTATGGCCTTCAGACTATTGAGCGTGTTTAGAATTTCCTGGGCAGCGTTTGCACTTGATTTAAAGCCTTGACCATTCAGAGTTAAATTCTCGAGGATTTGCAGGATCTCGTTAAGAAGCGGAGGATCTTTTAAGGGTCGAATTTTTACCACCGCTTCGTGTTTCCTGGGACTCGTGAGTTCGACTCTGAAGTTCTGGGATTCGGAATCCTCGTTGCTGTCGAGTGATTCCGGATGGGAGAGAATTACCCAGTCGTCGAAATTTTCGTGAAGGACTTTGTCCAAACAGTGGGAGAATTTTTCTCTTGCACGATCAAAGTATCCAACCTTGAGGCAGGCTTTTCCCCAGGCTGCCCAGACACCCTGGGTGTCGAGACCGGACTTGGTGCTGACGTCGAGAGCGAGGGTCCACTGTTCTTTTTCGGTGAGTAGGTCTCGTAATTTTCTGAAAGCGTGATCGTCGAGATCATCAGTGGGAATTAGAGAAAGACAGTCGGACTGAACAAGAGTGGTGATGAGATCGACCTGAGAAAGGAAACGATCGCAGTGGGCAAGCCCCGCGTTGAGACCTAGTTTTGCGCATTTTACTTTAGCGGCTACGAGGAGAGATCGAATCATTTTGATGATTAGAGCGTGGTCGATTTCGAGGTTGACTTTTCCTCCGGAAAGGGGCTGAAGAAGCTTTTTCATCTCGTCGCACTGATCGAGCAGAAATGTGGCGTAGGCTTTGTGATCAGAGTGAAGGTTCAGGATTGCGAGGCAGAGTGAAATGTTTGGAGCGTATTCGAAGGAAAATTCGTCTCGGACGGTTTGGTTGTAAGAGTCCTCGGTTGTTAGCTTCCAGGATTCCAGGACCTCGCTGCTTGGCGTGGATGGTGCACCTAGAAAAAAATTTTGAATGATAAGGTTCCTTTCTATTTAAGACATTCATAAATATCGGTCTTGGGGTTGATCACTCGATTTTCGTGTATACATCAGATTGAAAGATTTTAAAAAATTCCACGAAATTTTTGAAGATTAAAAAAAAATGTCAATAATTTCAAAAGATTTCAAAGATTTTACAAAGATTTTTTAAGATTCTAAAATATTTCAGAAGATTTCAAAGATTTCACAAAATTTTCAATGATTTCACAAGAATTTCAAAGTTTTCAAAGATTTCAAAATATTTCAAAAGATTTCAAGGATTTCAATGATCTGACAAAGATTTCAAGGATTTCCAAGATTTCAAAATATTCTAGAAGATTTTAAAAATTTCACAAAAAATTCGAAATATTTCAAAAATTTCAAAAGATTTCACATATTCCATTAAGATTTCAAAGCTTTTAAAATAATTCTAAATCTTTTACAAGATTTAAAATATTTCAAAAGATTAAAAAATATTTTTTAAAATTTGAGAAGATTTTAAATATGTCACAAAGATTCCAAAGATATCAAAAAAATGCAATGATTTAAAAAAAATTTCAGAAAATTTTAATGATTTCAAAGATTTTATAATAATTTTAAAATATTTCAAAAAACTTAAAAAGATTAAAAAATATTTCAACAAAATTCAGAAGGATTCAAATATTTCAAAAAAATTTCAAAGATTCTTAAATAATCCAGAATATTTCAGAAGATTAAAAATATTTCAAAGATTTCAAAAAAAATCTCAAAGATTTTAAAAAGATTTCAGAAAATTTTAATGATTTCAAAGATTTTATAAAAATTTCAGAATATTTCGAACAATTTCACAAAAATTTCAATGATTTCACAAAGATTTCAAAAATTTCAGACTTCACACAAATTTCAAAATATTTTACAAGATTTCAGAAGATGTAAAAGATTTTACAGATTTGAAAATATTTCACAACTACTTCACAAAAATTTCTCAGATTTCACAAACATTATTTTCATAGAATACAAAATATTTCACAAAAATTTTAATAATTTCACAAAGATTTGAAACATCTCCAAATAATTCAAAATATTTCAGAAGATTTCAATGACTTCAAGCATTTTAAAGATTTCAAAGATTTTAAAAGATTTTAGAAAATGTCAAAGAATCCACAAAAATTTCAAAATATTTCATAAAGATTTTATAAAGTTTCAAAAGATTTCAAAAGATTTTAGAAAATTTCAAAGAATTCACAAAAATTTTAAAATATTTCAGAAGATTTCAAAGACTTTGAAATATTACAAAATATTTAAGAAGATTTTAAAGTTTTCAAATATTTTAATGATTTTACAAAGATTTCAAAAGATATTAAAAAGACTTCAAATATTTAAAAAGTGTTCACAAAGATTTCAAATATTTCAAAAAAATTGCAACGATTTCACAAAGATTTTAAAAATTTCAAAATATGTCAAAAGATTTCACTGTTTTTAGATTCAACAAAAATTTCAAAATTTTGCAATAATTTCGAAAATATGTCAAAAGATTACAAAAGATTTTAGAAACATTTTTAAAGATTATGAAAGATTTCAAAATATTTAGAAGATTTCAAAGATTTCATAAAGATTTCAAAGACTTTGAAATATTACAAAATATTTATGAAGATTTTAAAGATTTTATTGATTTTACAAATTATACAAAATTTCAAAAGATTTCAAAAAGACTTCAAAAATTTCAAAAGTTTCCACAAAGGTTTCAAATGTTTCCCACAAATTGCAATGATTTCACAAAATTTCAAAGATTCCAAAAGATTTCAAATATTTAAAAAAATGCCAACGATTCCAAAAGATTTCAAAAGATTTCAGAAGATTTCACAAACATTTTTAAAGGTTATGAACGATTTTAAAATATTTTAGAAGGTTTCACAGATTTTAATATATTACGAATTATTTTTTAGAATATTTTAAAGATTTTAATGATTTCACAAAGAAATCAAAGGATCTTAAAAGATTTTAGAAGGTTTCACAAACATGTTCAAAGATTATGAAAGATTTCAAAATATTGCAGAAGATTTCAATATATTTCAGAAGATTTCACAAACACTTTTGAAGATTATGAAAGATTTCGAAATATATAAGAAGATTTCATAAAGATTTCATAGACATTAAAATATTACAAAATATTAAAAATTTAAAATGTTTTAAAGATTTTAATAATTTTACAAAGATGTCAAAAAGACTTCAAATATTTGATAAAAATTGCAATGATTTCACAAAGCTTTTATATATTTAAAAAGATTAAAAAAATCAAAAATTTAAAAATATTTCAGAAAATTCCAGAACAGTTCAAATGTTTCATAAAGAATTCAGAGATTTAAAAATATTTTTACATATTTGTGAAGATTACAAATATTTCGCAAAGATTTCATAATATTTCACAAAGATCTCAATCATTTTACATAGATAACAAAAGGTTTCTAAGATTGCAAAAGATTTCACAAGGGTTTCAAATATTTCACCTACATTTCAATTATTTCGAATTTATTTCAAAAGATTACAAAGATTTTAAAAGGTTTAAAGACTTCAAACAATTTTAAGATTTCAAAAACATTGGATAGATTTTAAAAGATTTCACAAAGGTTTCAAGGATTTCATAAAAACTTTAATGATTTCACAAAGATTTCAAAATATTTCAAAAATTCCAAAAGACTTCAAAGATTTTAAAAGATTTCAAAAGATTTCAGAATATTTCATAGATTTCGCATGGATTTGAAAGATTTAATAAATATTTCAAAGATTAAAAAATATTTCAGAAGATTTAGAATATTTCGCAAAGATTTAACATACGTCCAAGATATTTCAATGATTTCACACAGGCTTCAGAGATTTAAAAGATTCCAAAGATTTAAAAAATTTAAAAATATTTTAAACATTTCGCAAAGATTTCATTAAGATTTTTAAAGATTTAAAAATAATTCAGATTATTTGAAAGAATTTACAAAGATGACAAAGATTTCAAGATTTCACAAAGATTCCAGTAATCTCACAAAGATTTCAAAGATTTCATGAAGGCTTGTACACCAGATTTTCAGAGTAATTAGCTCCTCAATCCCGGTTTGATAAATTCTAACTACATATTGCAGGGCGCATACTAAAATGTAACAAAAAAAATACCATGATTTATCGGATTTCACGATATGTGCACATTTCTCCGTTCATTGAAATTAAAAGTTTTAATATTTTAAAGCTGCAAACTTTTTTCTTAAAGTAACAAGAACTTAAATGCACATTAAAGATTTAAAGTTTAACTCTATTGAATTCGAAGCATTAGAAAAAATTAACACACCTAAAATTCAGCAATTTTAGCGCATGAAGGTAATAATGTATACCGTCACTAAGATTAAATCATATTTATTTTGAATCTTCCGAAGATTTTTTCATTCGAAAGCCATGACAACTAAATAATTTCGCATTTGAACTTCTTAAAACTGTACAATATTGAATCTAACGCCTTCAACACTGTATGATTTTTTATTTAATGCCACTAAAATTCAACAATTCTGAAAAAAGCAATAAAACTCTACATTTTTACATTTGTAACAATCCGGAACGAAGTTTGAAAAACTGAAAGATTCTAAATTGAGGTCCTTAAAAATGAGATTTCTTTTAGAATTTCAAGGCCATCCGAATTAAATTATTTTATTTTGAATCTGAAAATAATACAAATTGAACATTTCAAACTTGAAGTCTCAAAGCTTTAAAATGTAGTACGCTTAAATTGTGAAATTTGAAGCTGGATCAGTAATGGCACCTTTGACAGCCGAGTACGAAACACGGTGGACAAGGGTCAAAGGTGACATTGTTGTTTAGTGGCACACGATATTTTATGCAAAAAAGGACGGCTCCGCGTTTTCCGTCCGTATTTCGGTAGTCTGCGGGATGCCAATCTTCGAAATTGCATGTGTGCGCATGCGCAGTAGCTCAACTGTGCTACTGCGCAGGCGCACACGTGCGATTTTCGAAGATTGGCGTCCCACAGACAAAGATACAATTATACTACCGTAATACGGACGGAAAAACACGGAATTCGTTTGATTTTGCATAAAAAAAAAAACATTATTGAAACTGTTTCTCACCTATCGCCGCTTGTTGCTGTAAAGTCGTCTGCAGTTTACAATCCTTGCAAACTCTCACCGGAACCGAATTCGGATACCCCGCCACTCTCATCCGATGTTGCGAACACATTGCACAAACGACCCTCCCACATCTTCTGCAATGATGTCTTCTATTAAACATCGAAAATATCACTTCTTTGCAACTATTACACTCCTTCGCCTTATGATTCGGAATCCATTCCTCCTTGGTCGGAACATTAACCGGCATCACAAATTCATTTCCTCCCTGTCCATCGCTATCCAAAAACTGCGAATCTCTCGTCTTCGCATCAACCCCATCCCTCTGAAGAGCGACTCTAAAATCGAGAGACTTCCCCGCATAAAACCTAATCACCTTATCAAAACTCTCTATCGAAATATTCGCCTCTGGCAACTTTCCCTCTACCACATTCAACGTCCTCTGCAAACTCTTAAACTTGCAGTTCATCAACAACTGTTCCAGCATCAATAACGGTTCCCTTATCAAATGAATATACAATCCCTTCTCCTTATCATCCAACTCATCTAAAATATCAATCCCAATCAACGCCTTTCTATATTTCATAGTTTTCGCTGCTTTGCAACGCTCCAGCAAAAACTGCACCACAAATCTCATTGCTCTCGTTTTCTCCAATCTTTTCAAAACCCCCTTGCACATCGTCAACGACTGATTCAGCGGCAAAGCCTGAAGAAGTTTCTTCGCGTGCTTGAAGTCCTCTTCCTCATTTTTCAACAAGCCCAAGAACAAATCCTGAGTAACCAAGGTGTGCATCTCAGAAGAAAACCTCTGGTATTCTAGCCACTCGAGACACAGCTCAAATTTATTTTCCCTAATCAAGGACTGAATCACCCGACCAGGATCCGTTTTTTCTGTACAATTCACCACGTCGAACCATCTCGCATCCTTGAGATTAATTTCGCTCTCACAATAAGGTAAGATTTTTCGGAAAATCATGACCCTACAAAGAGTTTCATTCATTTTAATTTTGCAATGTGATGGGAGATTCTCGCTTTCGTGATGATGCAAAGCGTGAAGCAAGGCGTCTTCGCAAATTTCCATTGGCCACTTGTGCATGTTGAGCAGAATTGTTTGGACGAGAATGTTGATGTCTTTGATCTGGTAAATGTAATTAAGAATTCGTTCCTCTTTTGTAGAACTCAAGAGACTAAGAATTTTGTCCTTGAAGCATTGCAACTCGACATTCTTTGCTAGAAAGTTATCAGGCATTGCATTAATAACATCGAGGGACTCTTGTAACTTTTCATTTTTTAGAGATTCTTCGAAGAAGGACCAGAGAGTTTTTAATGGAAGGTTCTCTTGAACACTGGCGATGACTCGGTTATCGTTGAAAAGAGTGCTGAGAATTTTTGTCCACGGAGAGTTGAGAACGTTTTCGAGACAAGCGGTGCGTTGAGTATTTTCGCAATCGGTTTCAAGGATCGTTGGGCTTTCCTCGTGAATTCGTTGGACGAGATAGGAAAGGAGCCAGCAGTGACCTTCGAGGTATCGAAGCAAGGAAGGCTTGACGATTCTTGATTTCCAGTCAGGACTCTCGAGCAAAGAGTTATCCTCTTTTTTCTCCTCTTCCTGTTCCTCCTCGCGGGTGTATTTCAGTTTGAAATCGTATTTGAAGGCCAGAGATTTATAATTTTTATCGTCGAGAGATCTGAAATATTCTAAACTAGAGGTCATGGAGTGCAAATTGTTCTCTTCAGAGTTCGTTTTTAAAAAATTTGAGTAACGTTGAATTAGTTCCGGAAGATGGATTTCTAATTTTGAATCTTCGGCGTTGGTTTTTTGGTTGTAATTTTTGAGGTAGTCAAGCATGGCGGTTTCCAGGTCGTCATTTAAAGTCTGGGGATTAAAAACCTGTAGAAAATTGAGAAATTTAGAAAAACTGTTAGCAATTATTTGTCAAAGATTGGAAGTGAGAGGAAATGCGGGAAAGAGAAATAGGGTAGTGAGGGTAGATGAGCGGAGAGGAAGTAGGTTACTGAGCGGAAATGAGTGGAAGGGAAATCAGAAAACGGTAAGTAGAGTAAGTAAGGAAAATGAGAGGAGGGGAGTGAGGGACGTGATGAGAGAAAAAGTAGGTGACGTAAGGTAGAGAAAGTGCGAGAAAACGAGACGTGGGGAAGTAAGGGGAGGTATGGGAACTAGGGTGCATGAGAAGTGCAGAGAAAAAAAGGAACGTGAAGTAGAGGAAATGAGGGAAATAAGGGGTGGGGACGTGAGAGAAAGGGAGCGAAAGGGAACTAGGGTAGATAAGCGCAGAGGAAGTAGGGGAAACTAAAAAGGGGACAGTGAGGAGAAATAAGAGGAGAGGGAGCAGGGAAGAGGAAGTACGAGAAAATAAGGAGAGGTAGGGTAATTGGGGTGTAAGAGAAGTGCAGGGAAATGAGGGAAGGGGAAGTAGAGGAAATAAGGAAAAGGTAAGTGAGAAGACATGAGTCAAGGAAAAGTGAGGAGAGGGTTTTTGAAGGTAAATGAGCGGAGTAGAAGTAAGGGAAAGGAGGGAAGGGGAATGATGAAGTTGGGGAAATGAGAAGAGTGGAAGAAAGGGCAAATGAGCGGAGTGGAAGTAGGGGAAATTTGCGGAGTGAAAAGTAGAGGAACTAAGGGCAAATAAGGGGAGGGTAGTGGGAGCAGGGCTAGTAGGGTAGTGCGGGTGAGTAAGGGAGGAAGAAGTTTAGTAAGGAAGCTGAAGCGAAGGGTAAGGGGAGGGGAAGGTTTAAACGACTAAATCAACGTTTTAATAGGCTACGAAACCCTTTTTTGTAGGCGAGCAGTGCATACTTTGACTATTTTTTTTTGTTGTATAAAATAACAGTAACGATTCGAGAAGTCTAAATTAATTTTTCTTACCGTAATAACTGGCGTGTCCACAAATTCATTCGCCATCGCGAAAATGGATCTCGAATCCTGCATTAGGTCTAAATCTTGCCACGCCAGTTCATTTAAACTTTCCATTGGTTGGAACAACTTGAAATCCCAGGCCAAAGTCCCCAGCAATTTTGACCTCAAAGTTGATAAAGTTACAAGTCCCAAATCCCCAACTTCATATCCAGTGATCATCAGCGAAACTGCGTGTCTTAAATCATTAAATGAAGGGTCCTCGGCCCAAAAGTAAAGAAGCGAATGCAAAAATAGGAGATTCCAAAGATTAAGGAAAAAGGCGAGCGTGTGGTGCCCATCTAATAATTCGCTCAGATCCAGAGAAGAAAGAATTAAAGTCCTTTTTAAAATTGATCGAACCTCCGGATGTTTGGAGAAACTTTCAAGCTCCTTGGAGCTTAGTGTCGAAGCTCCTGGAGATAACTTACGTAAGGTTCGTAAAAGGTCCATTAAAATTTCAGAAACGTAGAGATTCGGGTCACAAGACAGATTTTCGGGGCTCTTCTGAAATTTTAAATATTAATTATTATTATTTAAAGAAAAATAATTACAAATTTCATATTGCAGGCCTCAGACTTATTATAAAAATTTTAAACAGTCTCAATAGCAGCATAAATTTTGAAAAATAGTAGCAAAATTGGGTCATGCAATTTTTAAATATTAAATGGAGGGGTTAACTTTTTTTGAATACAATACGAATTTCCCGTAAAATAGCGTAAAGTCAATTTGTTTTGATTAAAATATACCTTACAAGCTTTTAAATTCGTAAAAATCCTTTAAAAACCCTCTGCTGTGATTTGGAAAAACACCGTTAACTGCAAAAAATCGAAAAATGAGTTTTTTTATATCGTTGGAATCGTGAAAAGAGATACACCTGATTATTAAAATAATTTTTTAGAATTCTTACAAACACTAAAAATAATTACTGCATAATTTTGGAAAAATAGCGTTGACTGCAAAGATTGGCGAGTTTTGATTTGAGAGAGAGTCGTAACTCACCGATAATTGCAGGCGTAAAATATAGGCGGCTGAAACGGCAGGGAAAATTAAAAAAAAACGCAGAGAAAAAATTTTGTATTACGAGACACACCGTAACTACATTTATTATAAGGTGCAAAACGTAAAATTATTCATGAATCTATATTTTTTATAATTAATAACGGCATTATAGTAATAAGATTATATTGTTGAAAAATGTAATAGGTAAAAAATAATGTTTTTAAATATTTTCTGTTGTTTAGAGTGGAAAAAATTAGTTGAAAATATTCAAAAGAGAAATTAATAAAATTGCATTGATGATCAACAACGGTGCTTCTGATGTAATTACCCCTGTTAAGAGGATTTCATCATAATTTATGAGTTTAAACATTTGTTCACTTTTTAATTTATTATTTAAATTTATGTTAAACTTAGTGTAATTTATTTCAGACTTAACATTTAAAACATGTATTTTTTAATATTTTATTCGCTTGTTAAAATCTCTTTCATTCTAATCAAAGTATGTTTAAAATTTTTTCATTTTCAGTCAGTAATTTCGAGTTTTTCTGATACTTAATACGTCCGGAATTTATTTAGATTAAACCAATAAACATGAATCATTTCCACTAGAATTTCACATTATTTGTTATTCATGAAATGATATCACAGTTATAAAACTCTTGGATATATTTCGGATAAAAAAAACCTTCGACTTTTAACTTACTGAAATTTATTCTGATAGAAGAATTTTCAATTATAAATCTTCATGCTTAAAATATTTAAAAAATGTTCAAAATTAATCTCTAAATTTCTTAAAAATCTTTAAAATCAAAGATTTACTCATTTAAAACATTTACAAATAAGAATTAAATAAGTTTTATGTTTTACAATAAAAAATTCTGCAATTTGATGATTTTAATATGAAATTTCATCAATTTGGAAAATTTAAAATTTAAAACTCTTGACTTTTAATCTTCAAAATCATCACAATTTAAGAATTGTTATTTATACATCTTTCAAAATTAAAGAGTTTTGAATTTTAAATCTTATAAATTGAAGAGTTTTAAATTACAAATCGTTAAAATTGAAGAATTATCCATTGTAAATCTTCAAAATTCAACAATATATTTTTTTTAAAGTTCAAAATTGAATACCTTTAAAATATTAATCTCTAAAATTAAATAAATTTCGATTTCAACCAATCAAAATTAAACTATTTCAAACAAATTTCCATAATATACATTGAACATTGAAGAGTCTTCAATTTACAAATCTCAAAAATTGAAGAATTTTCCATTGTAAGTTTTCAAAATTAAGTTACATATAAAAAAAAACGTTCAAAATAACATACCTTTAAAATTGAAAACATTCAAATTGCAAATCGTTGAAATTTAAGGAAATGGTAAATCTTCAAAATTGTAGAACTTTGAATTGTATAATTCTTTAAAATTAAAGATTTAAAAATTTTTTAAATTCACAATTCAAAAATTATGCTAGTTTTAAGTTTTTAAATTAAAAATGTTGTCATTTTAATGACTTACACTTCAAATTTGATCAATTGGTAGAATTTAAAAGTGAAAATTCTTGACTTTAAAATCTTCAAAATCATCACAATTTAAGAATTGTTACTTAAACATCTTCCGAAATTAAAAAGTATTCATTGTAAATCTTCAAAATTGAAGAGTTTTAAATTGCAAATCGTTAAAACTGAAGAATTTTCCACTGTAAGTCTTGAAAATTAAACTATTCTAAATAAAATGTTCCAAATTACACACCTATAAAATATAATTCTTGAAAATTGAATAATTTGTGCTTATAAATTTTGAACAATCAAGAATCGTCACTGTACTTCTTCAAAATTGCAGAACTTTGAATTGCAAATATTTTAAAATTAAAGAGTATTTAATTTCGACAATTTACAATTAAAAATTAAAAAATTATTAATACTAATATTAATAATATATAATATTTCATAATACTTAAAATTTCATGATTGAATAATAATTTATAATAATTCCAATACTATAATTGTTAAGATATTTTTAGAATTTCGTCCCTAACTTCTTTAATCAGTTTTAGTAATATTTATGAAAATATAATTGATTTTAATTTGTTTAAATTATGTAGAGAATAGAATGTAAGAAAAAATTCTAAAAATATGTTAATAACTTAGCAAAATACTTTAGAGATTTACATTTAAAATTGTTTCAAGAACTATGGAAAATATTGATTTTTACTGGAGTTATTCACAATAAAACACAATAAAAATTTCCACGCTCTTTTTTTAAATTCTAGGAATTTTCCAGGTTTTCCAGGTTCTGTAACAACCCTGGTAAATTATACTGTAATTTTTAATATCTCTTGAAATTTAATAAAATATTTTGAAATTCTTTGGAATTGGATTAAACTTCTGAAATCTTCAAAATCTCAAAATGTTTTAAATTTTCGATTTTTGGCACAGCGGATAAATTATTTTAACCAATCTAGTGAAGAAGTTTGAAAATATGTTTAAATGCATAATGAAAGCCTTTTTTTAAATAAAAAAATAGTTGCATTGTTAAAAAAAAGTGTCAATAGTGGCGTAAGTCCGAGACCTGATATTAGAATCTATTTAAATTTAATTTGTGACTTACCTTTTCGTCAGAGTTGCAATTCAAAATAACGTAACCCCATTGCGAATTACAAATTTTCTGAGAGTTCGCATCATTATCACAAGTGAGTTTTGGGCAACAGTTGACGAGAATACTGTAGACCAAATTTACTTGAAGTTTATTCGCTA
>JAUELO010000243.1:1601370-1612193 GCA_032357855.1 Amphibolips quercusostensackenii | reverse complement strand
GTGGCGAGCGTGATGTCGCCGCGTAGCGGCGGCAAAGCGAGGGGCCTACGTTAACTTCTCCCGACGTTGCGGTCAGCGACATATCGCGGCCTGCCTAATCCACTCAATCACCGAAAAACGTCGCTGACCGTTGTGGGACTAAGTGTCCTCGCGGGTAGCGGCGGCCTGAAGGGCCCGCGGTATAACCTTCTCACGTTGGGTGCTAGCAGCGGCTTCCTGAGCCTGCCTTGAAACCCCTTTTGGCTCTAGTCCGGGACGGCCATCGACTTTCGCTTTCCGAAGCCAGGCGGCTCAACTGGCCCGCTACGCCCAGCGTCGACGGGAGCGGTCTTCGGCGGTCACGTCAACCACACCCTTTGTTACTGAAAGTGCTGCGGTGTAGTTAACACACGCACTCGTCGAGAAGCGGCACAGGTGGTCAGGTCCGAGATCTGTCACTTTTCTCCTCCCTTGAAGACGCCGCTCAAGAAGCGATGCGGCACCTAATTAGTATCCGCTGTAGCAGTACCGATAAAAGAGAACAAGAAAAACACCTGCAACAAACTTGTTTGTATTGAGACTTCTCGGTGCTAGAGTGTGTCGGGCGATAAACCTCCTGGCGTTGGGCTGCTCCGGTCGATCCTTGATGCGGCGACTCAAAAATCTCCGCAGGAGCGGTGGTTGTCATAAGGTGGTGCGAAAAAAAAAGGAATAGGAGAAAATCCAAACAAACACACGTGAACTTAAGCGAAAAGAGAAAGAGAGAAGAAAAGTAAACCGAACTCTGGAGGTAATGTGTGCGAAAAAAGTCGTCACGTCAACTGGTGGTCAAGAAAGTTTATTGTAAGCGGTGGGCCGAAAACAGAGCGACGCGACTATCTCGGCGAAATTTTGAAACGAACTAACTCTACATGCTACAAGTCCGTTTTCGGTGACCGGGCACGAACAGTCTCGGCGGTAGTATTAGCGGCTTTCTGGCCCGCTGATTGGCTGCGAGCTCGACAACTAAGTCGCGGCCAACAGCGCGGGATGCGCTGCCTCGAATTTACTACCGCCGGCCTTTGCGCGTCAGAACCGGAATCGGCTAAAATTATTTACTTTTAATTAAGAATTGAAAATATAAGCAAGGGTCCAAAATTCATGAAACTCAATATCTAAGCTAATTACATTCCTAGCTTCGATATTCCAAAGGAAGCTCGAAGCTAGGTCAATTGGTTTGGCCAGTGGTATTTACTACTTATTTAAAACTGATTAATTTATTATTGAAATTTAAAAATTCTAAAACTATATTCACTGTTTGACTCAATTCACCCTAGGACTTAAATATTTTAAATTAGTTCGTAAAGGAAAAGCGTCTAAATTTATTTATTCATTCTACTGCTACCTACAGTCTATTCAATGCATGCGTGCTCATGAGTCTATGGGTACGCGAACATTGAGAGTTCATTAGTTACTCTAATTTACTTCTCTAAAAGGGATGGGGACCGAATTCCTCTGTAATTTATAATAATTATAACTATATTTTCTATAGCCAGTGAGTAGCTGAAGAATTCGCCGGTTGAGTTTTTGAGCACTAGCCAGTACGCCTGAGAGAGAGGAGAGTCAGTAGGAAGTTGAGACGGGAATAGTGATGCTAAAGGGGGAGTGAGCGTGCGTTTGAGCAAAAGAGATAGAGAGTTTCATGCGTACGTGACTCCGTACTACCGCAATGTTTTTGAGAGGCGCAAACACGGTGGTAGCACGTGATAATACGTTGCGTTGGGTCATGGCTAGACACGAGTTTCCCGGTTTCCACCGGTTAATGACTCATGGGGTGGAAGGCCCAGCAATAGGATGCTTCGATTCAGGATGAGCAAACTCGTCGTTTTAAACCTTAAGAAATTCTCAATTTGTCACATTCGGCCTTCAGTCAAATTGCCTTGTGGAAATTTGAGTGAGGGCCTGCGTTGGCAAATTAACGGGACTCTTAAGGTTCTCAACTATGTGCTTGACATACAACATTATTAAAAATATCCCTTATCTGAATTATTACCCACAGAAGTTTATTTAGAAATATATTACCGTATACCATTTAAAATGGATTCAATAATAACTTTTGGTAAAGATCCTCTAGATAAGTTTAAAAAGGTGGTGTGTTTACAAAACCACTTGTAAGATCTGTGATATGACTTATGTGGAACAGACTGGTAGAGTTCTTAATACTAGGATAGAAGAACACAAAAGTGATGTTGTTAGATTGGGACGTTGTTAAAAGAGTGTTCTTTCCAGGCATACAAGAGAATTCGTTAATGCTGATCATGAATTTGACTGGGATAATGTTGAAATTTTATGCCGTGAACGTAATGAGAGAAAGGATTTATAAAAATGCTTTATATCAAAAAACAAAAAGGAGTCATCTATTAATTTAAAAACTGATTTGGATAAATTAAACAAAAGTTATGTTAATATGATCAATTATATTTAACAATAGGTCTCATGAATATTGATTTTCTTTGGCTTTTTCTCATTTATAAATTCTTCCTAACGTATATTTCTGTTTGATTGTAACGGATTTACCTTTTGACCATCACTTAGATTTCAGGTATAAGGAAAATACGACCCTTGTTTTGTCACTTTTCCTACCTGCTTAAATGTTTCTCACTTCGATTTTAGGTATGAGGAAAAGATCCTTGTTTCGTCAATCTTCCTACCTGTTTATATGTTTCTTGCCTCGATACGGGATTTGCCTTTTGACCATCACTTGGATCTCGGGTTTCGAAGAAAGAGTACCGTTTTTTCGTCACTCTTCTTACTTATTTAAATATTTCTAACCTTGATAAGGGCGCTGTATGAGCATTGAAACGTTGGTTTTTTACTATATATATATTCTATTATTGTAATTTTATTGTAATAAAAATAAAGAAAGACAAAAAAAATAAAAAAAATGAGAAGGAAGGGGATTTGGTTGGTTGCTTTTCTCATTTTTCTTCCCTCTTATTCCTTTTTTTTCTTTTCTCTTTTCAATTACAATAGGAACATTTCGGGTTGGTTGTCCAAATTTGGTCGTTGAATTCTTGTTTTTATTTTCAGGAACTCTATACAATAACTTGAGTATTGGACGTTAAAAAGGAATTTGAATTTGGACTTGTTTCTAATTTAAAATTCTCAAATTTTAATCTGTAACTATAATACTAAGACATATAATTTTTAAAATATCTGTCTTGTTCAAATTAGAAATTAGTAGTGAAAACATGTGTGAAAATTTTGAAACTAAAAAACTTGAAACAAAAATTAATTTATGAATTCAAATAAGGTTCCATTTACAAAATACGTGATACATTTCTCAGTAACTTCTGACTCCTCCCCCCCTGCGTGATACTTTTTTTATTGTTCTAAAAATGTTAACATGTTTTGAACGTACTGCGCTTTACTTTTTAAATGTACACATATGAATTTTGAGGCACATGAATATTGTCCCAGGTTTATTGTCCAGAATTTTTATTTCGCCGAAATTAATACAACCGAAAAGAAAAGTACTGCAATTGTGAGTTATCCGAATTGACGATTTGACTTCTTTTATAAAATCCAAATGGTGTCTGCTTAAGCATATCTATGGTTATAAATATTATTAATAACCATGAATAATATTCAGCAAACATCTATGATTCTTTTGTTCATCCCTGGGCATTCTAACCTCACCTGTCATTCGACTTGGAAGAAATTAAGCCGCGGCACTCAGACAACAGTTAAGTCCCTCTGACAACCAACAGTGCAACCCTACTAGAAATTTTTATTTAGATTCCTATATAGAATCTAATATAGGAAACTCCATGAGAATCTATCTAGGATCCTACATAGGATCCTATATGTTTCACCTATAGGTGCCACCTATAGGAAATGACATAGCATCCTATATAGTTTTCTGCATAGGACCCTACTCAGATAGCACAGAAAATGCGATGAATATGGAAAATAAGAACGGTACGTATCTATCCAGGTACTCCTGAAGGAACAAAAAAACCTCCTATATAGGAATTTTTAATAGTGAAGCACGGCTTCATAGATCGTTTTACTCTTCTGAACTTCTGCTTGGCGAGAGCGCGCCAATCGGGCGAAACCCCCAACCAGCACGATCGTTAAAAAGACCCTCGCTTGTCAACTTTTGGGCTGTGACAGCAGGCCAATACTGCTATAACCTCCCTCCCTGCTCAAAGTAAAAAGATTGAAAAAGATAAAAATTGAGAAATAGGAAAAGATATAACTATTCTATCTTTCTCAATGGGCTACTTTGCATCCGTGAAACGCTATCTTTTCTTATTCCCTATCTCAATCATTTTCTATCTTTTTCTTTATCTTTCATGACCAAGGACCCTTATCTTTTTCGATCCCTCAGTCTATATATCTATTACGAATTTCAATCTTTTTCAATCTCTTTCTCTATCCTTCGTGACTGAAGATTCTTATGTTTTTATATTTCTTAGACTATTTATCTATTGCGAATTTTAATCTTTGACAATCTCTTTCTCTATCTTTTGAAACCCAGGACTCTTATCTTTTTTTTACTTCATTCTATCACTTTAATGTAAAGTTTAATCTTCGTCTATCTTTTTCTATCTTTCGCGATTGAGCACTCTTATCATTTTCTGTCCCTCAAAATTAAGAAATCCATCTAAAAGTACAAAAATTTATTAAAAAAATAAATTTGACGTTGATCACGTACCATAAAGACAACGTCACGTGCATGCTCATATACCTACACGCTAAAAATTTATTTTAATACTTCCCAATCGACAACTGTGTCGAACTTGGAAAACGGTTTACCAGACCACTACTTAGAGGCCCGAAGACTGATTTCACTTGTTGGTTACTTTTACTGTCAGCCGCCTAGAGTCACACTGCTGGAAGTAAAAAGAGAGATCCTACTTCTTTAAATAATTTGAATATTTACAATAGAAAGAGATGAAAAAAATTTATCCTATTCCACCTTTTTATCAATCAAAATTCAAGTCTATCCTTTTCAATCCTCTCTTTCCTGTCTTATCTAAACCTTTATTCACGTCAATCTTTTTCTATCTTGTTGTCAATCTAAATTTACGTCTTTCTTTTCCAACCTCCTTTTCTCTACCTCATACTTTCCTGATTCTATCAACGTCAATATCCTTCTATCTCTCCATCAATCTGTGCTTCCGTTATCTTTTTTAATCTCCTCTTCTCTATGTCTTCTTATCCTTTACCTATCTATGTCAATGTTTTTCTATATTTTTGTCAATCTAAATTCACGTCTTTTTTTCCCAATATCTTTTTCTCTATCTTATCTTTACCTGATTCTATCAACGTTAATATTTTTTTACCTCTATTAATCTAAGCTCCTATTACCTTTGTGAGGGATCTCAAAAATTAAAGGGAAAGGTAGGGATTTTGAAGCCGAGAAGCGGGAGAAGTCAATAATGGAAGACAACGTCAATAAGATCGTGGTTTATTTAACCAACTTACAAATGGAGAAGGGGGTTCCTGGCGACCCCTAGCGATTTTGAATCTCGACGGTTTCGCCCGAGAGAAGGTTTGGATCTCTGGTGAAAATCTTCGAATCGTGCAGTGAGCACAAGACTTAATTTGGGTGCAGTGAGCACGAGACTGAGCATTCGGGCAGGATTTCGGTAATTATGACTGAAAGTGGTTTCCCAACTCCTACTCCTAGGCCCACAGGACCGTAATTACGCGGGGTGCTTATAACTTTGTTATATCTTTTTCAATCTCCTCTTCTTCATCTCTTCTTATCCTTTATCTAGCTACGTCAATCTTTCTCTATCTTTATTTTAATTTAATTTCACGTCTTTCTTTTCTAATCTCCTTTTCTCTATCTCATCCTTTCTTGATTCTATTAACGTCAATATCCTTCTATCTCTCTATCAATCTAAACTCCTGTTGTCTTTTTCAATCTCCTCTTCTCTATCTCTTCTTATCCTTAATCTATCCATGTCAATCTTCACCTATATTTTTGTCAATTTAAAATCACGTCTTTGTTTTCCGAACTCCTTTTCTCTGTCTCATCCTTTCCTAATTCTATGAACGTCAATATCCTTCTATCTCTCTATCAATCCAAGCTTTCTTTATCTTTTTTAATCTCTTCTCTATCTCTTCTCATCCTTCATATATCCATGTCAATCTTTTCCTATATTTTTGTCAATCTAAATTCACGTCTTTCTTTTCCAAGCTCTTTTCCTCTATCTTATCCTATCTTGATTCTATCAACCTCGATATTTTTCTATCTCTCTATCAGTCTAAACTCCTGTTATCTTTCTCAATCTCCTTTTTTCTATCTCTTCTTATCCTTTACCTATCCACATTAATCTTTTTTTATCTTTTCGGAAATCTAAATTCACGTCTTTCTTTTTTAATCACCTTTTCTCTATCTCTTCTATCATATAGATTTAAAATAATTCAAAAATATAGGATCTCTATCTTTTTACTTTCAGCAGGGTAGGATAGGATGAGATAAAGAAAAGGAGATTCAAAAAAGTAATGGGATTTCAGATTGATAGAGAGATCGAAAAAGTAGATAGATAAAGGATAAGAAGAGATAGAGAAGAGATAGAGAAGAGAATATTGAAAAAGATAACAAGAGTTTAGATTGATAGAGAGATAGAAAGACACTAACGTTGATAGAATCAGGATAGGATGAGAGAGACCCCGGCGGACCGGCCGAACGCAAGCGTTACGATGCAGCGTAATGATAAATAATGATAAATTAATGCTAAAGTAATACTAAAGTAATCAAGCATTAAAATTAATAAAAGAAACAAAATAAATATCCAAATTATTGCAATTATAATTCTACGTGAAAATTTATGTCAGAAGGTAATGCAGTCATTACAATAGGTTCATTTTTCAGGGATGAAGAGCAAAAAACATAGCGGCTGTCATTAAAGTCTGATAAAGGCGTCTTTAAGTGCTTCAAGTGAAAATTGAAAAATGAAACGTGCCAAATGTAAATGAATATAGTAAATAATTAAATAACCATCAAAAAGGATGTCAACGTTCAAAATAAACAGGTAAATTGTAAAAAAATTTTTGGAATCGTCGAATTTTAATTTTTTACATTTGACAGCATGCAAAAAAATTGACTGCGGTAACATAAGAGATAGTAAAAGCAAAACAACGCACGATATAACAAAGTCAAGAGAATCTTTTTGTTGTTTTTGGAACCCCTACAAGATTATCGTAAGAACTTTTTGAATTTTTTTGAAAAATTGAGAATAAACATTTTTTTACCAATTTTTTTATGGTTTAAACTGTTAATTTCGAACATTGACATCTTTTTATAATGATTTAATTATTTACTATATTTATTTACATTTGACGCGTTTGCATTTTCCTATTTTCAATTTTATTTTTAAACTTCGCGCGTAAAATGCTACTAGGGCTACACTTGAAGCAGCCTTTATCAGACTTCAACGACAGCTACTATGTTTTTGTAATCTCATTACGTAGATTTATAATTGCAAGAATTTGGATATTTTTTTTTCTCATATAATTATAATTCGAGATTACTTTAGCATTACTTTAGCATTACTTTATCGTTACGCTGTAGCGTAACGCTTGCGTTCGGCCGGTCCGCCAGGGGGGTAAGTGGCACATTTCTTTTGTAGTGCTTTTACATGCGCTTAGTTCGTCGACTTGCAAAGAGAGCGACGTAGTGCAGAAGAATTGAAAAAACTAGAATTTTCTCTATATTTCGTAGAAAAAGGAGCAAGCAATATTAATTGTTTAAATAATTGCAAACTGTCTTTCATGAAAAATGACACTCTTAGCATTTTATGCCTTCGACATTAACTCCAGAAATAAATATATTTTCATGATTTACAATATAAAAAATTTATTCAAAAAAATAAAAATTGTTTGAATAAGCAATAAATATATTAAACAAGCACCAATATTATTGAAATTCATCAACTGTATCATTCAACTTAAAAAAATACTAACTTTTTACGATTTACGGGCGAAAAAAAATGGTTTAAACAAATAATAATTGTCTACACAATTTAAAATTAGTTGAAACTTATTTGGAAACTCGTGACCTTTTTAATAAAAATAATGAATTTAGAGAACATTGAAAAATACAGTCCTTAGCATGAATTTTACACAAATTGTTATTTTTATTTTTTTTTTTGCATTTTCTGAATACAGTACAAGGGATTTAGGCGTCTTAAGACCAAACATTATTGGTGCATATTATCCCTTGAACATTGCTTAAGAGGTTATTAAACTTTAATTTACAAAAAGTAAATAGCAAGCACTTGCTCCAATTTTTTCGAAAAATGAGCTTTTCCTATATAAAACCCCTGGTTAATTTCAAAAGCCCGGGGGCACGGATTCTTGTCGACCGATTTGAAAGAAATAGGGCATTTATTTTTTCGGAAAACAAACAGATTGAGGGGATCGACCACCAAAAATCGAAAATCGAATTTTCGGACCACCCCAGCATTCACGTTTCATTTTCTCTTCTGTCTATTCTAACCACTTCCTCATTGACTACCAAATTGTCCCAATTGTAATAAGTATGGTTTCATAATGATAAGACAAGACTGATCTCCAAACGTAACACTAACTTATATCCACAATTTAATTTAATCAATTTTTTCATGGTCTGCAATTCCTGAGAGTATATCGTAGAATGTTGAAATAAATATCTACCATTATATTCAAAATTACGGAATTTACGACAGAAAACACATGTTTTAATTTTCACTGCTATTACGAACTTTTTGAAACCTTTTAATTTTTAGGTATATTACTTTTTTCAACAAATATTAAAGGACTACTGAGCCGTGTACCATGAGGCAATTGCTTGCGTACATGTAGCTCGCAACTCAAGATGGTCTTTCCATAAATCACGCGAGAAATTATATCTTGCAAGACGCTTTCGCAGACGCTCCAAGTCTCATTATACGATACTTTTACGAGCTTCGTTAGGCCCTTTTAAAATTAAAATTGCACTTATTCAGCACCATTTTGTACATAATTTTACGAATATTCAGGAATAGGGTCATCAACTATTTTTTTATTTTTGCATATTAAAGTTTATGTTCAAAAATCACTAATAATATCAGCATACGGTAAAAAAAATCTTTTTTTCGATTTTATGTTTGAAAATGAAAAATATGCACACTTTCAAATTTCTATTTCTCTCGCGCCAATTCCGCCATCTTTATGTGACGTAGCCCGCCTTCGAAATCTTGTAAATAAGACAAGCTATTTACGTTTTTTCATAAAAATGTAAAGAAAACAGTGTTACCATTGGTGTGTTGTGCCTCAATGCAAGAACACGTCTGTCAAAAATCCAGAAAAATTATTTATATCTATGCCCAAAGGTGAGCAACGAAAAAAATGGTACAAAATTGTTCAGCGTACATTGTGCCCTACCACATCTTTAACGTCAACAGTATATTGTTGCGAAGATCATTTCAGCGATAAGTAAATATTTTTATTTTTAATATAAAAAATAAAAAATATGCTTTTTTGATAACATAAAAACTCGTCATTAACTGATGTTCAACGGCGTAATATATATGGGATGCCGGAATGTGAGATCCAACCTCGCAAAATCAAGTCGCTTATTTACGCAACAAGTATAATAAAATAAAGTATTTATAGAAGTAATTATGAATCTTATAATTATCAATTTTATATAAAAATTTCACAGACGTGTTTATAGAAGTATTTATAAAAGCATTCATGAAACCATATACAAGTAATAAAAGTGAGGTTAGGTTTTCTGGATGTAATATGGCCGATATTGCATATATGTCACGATTCGCCTAAAACAATTATCATTCTAAATTAATACATTAAATGTATGAAAATAAATTTTTCAACGGTTTAACGTCATTTATCCGATTTATTTATTTTTTCGCTTTTACTTCTCGAGTCTCAGTAACTTTGAAACTGGAGTACTTCGCTGCAAAATCACTAATCATAAGTGTATTCACTTTTGTCAAATTATCCGAACTGGCTTTCACGTATCCAGGCATATTGATACGTCATAAAAATAAACCCTTTTGGCCAAAAAACGTTGATAATTAATTATTTTGATTGTTTTTATCAAACTGACCATGTATTTTCTTCGGTTTCGAAGGCGCGTGACGTCACAACACGAGTTTCAAGCCATGAGGGCACCACATGCGTCCTTAAGAAATCGACATTGCCGGTAGATATTTTATCACTTTTTAATAAATTATTTAAAATTATTAAATAAACAAAATTAACTTTTGAATGAGACGCCGAATACAATAACCAGCCGGACGCTCGAAAACGCATATAAGTATGGTCCGATGGTCCGGAAGAGATTTTTCAAAATCGAAAAATCAATTTTTTGAAAATGTAGAATTGTAGAAAATAAGAGAATAAAACTTTGCTCTATTAGAATTTTTGTTGTTAGCCGTTTATTTTTAATAATAAAAACGAAATATTGAAAAATGTTTCTCCCTGATTTAATTAGGTTTTACTTAAATCGTTCTAGCTCGGACAAATAATATTAAAATGAGTTCATATTTGTGGAAAATATTCAAAATACACTAGCGATGCCTGTAAAATCATGAAAAAGTTAATAATCGCTTATTGTTTAATAATATTTAATTGCAAAATGAGTCAATCGATAATTGTGCTTTCTTGGTATCGTCGGTAAGAAGTATTTAGGTATCTTCGACTTTTAAACAACTTTCAGTGAGTGATTTGTTCAGCAATGTTAATTGAAGTTTTTTGGAGTCGTTCAAAATTTACTGAGATATTCAAATTTGAAAAAAGTACTTGACGTCTGCCGCACTGTTAGCTAATACGTCGCGAGGACTGCTCTGTCAGGCAGCGTT
>JAUELO010000243.1:1463822-1492746 GCA_032357855.1 Amphibolips quercusostensackenii | reverse complement strand
AATTAAATACTAACTCACTATGAATGAAAATTGTGCAAAAAGTAGAAATATTTGAAAAAACTGCAATTTTCTAGTATTATTCAAAGAAAATATTGTTAACAATAAAAATAAATTGTTTAAACAATTATGCTTCTTAACATTAACTTAGTATTAGCTCACTCTAATTGAAAATGGGACCAAAAAAATTTTTTTTTTGAAAAAAATGTGATTTTCTAGCATTGTTCTAATAGAATATTACAAACAATAATAATAAGTTATTTAAACAATCATATTTGTTAAAATTAATTAACTAATACCTCACTTCAATTGAAAATTAGACGAGAAATGTAAAATTTAAAAAAAATGCGACTTTTTATCTCTATCCTATGAGAAAATTGATACAAACAATAAAATATTGTTTAGAAAAATTATAAAAATACCGAATTATTAGTGAAAAGTAGTATTTTATATATTAGAAACAATTGAAATTTAAAAAACCGTAAAAAATCATAATTAACGCCAAAAACTCGCAAAACTTATTTTTTCATTTATGGGGTTATTTTTGGGACCGTCTTATACAGACTTATGGGGAGGGGGGCAGTTTTAAGTTAAAATATTAACAATATCAGGACAATTAACCATAAAATCTTTCAAAATTGAAAAATTTTTATATTAAAAGACTTGATAGTCAGTTTTAAATTTAATAATTTTAGATTTTAAAATTCTAAGTTATTTAGTTTCTATTTGTAACATACACAATTGTCTGGTTTTTAACTTTTTCGAAATCGTAAAATATTTAATTGCAAGATTATACAATTAAAAAAAAAACATTTTACACAAAAACTATTTAAATTAGCCAATTTTTTACTTCGAGAAAAAATTTTATTCAAAATCTATTTAAAGTTCTTCACACTCTTAATATTTCAAATAAAAATATTTGAATTTCCAACAAAATAAATCAATTTTTTAACCAAATAGTTGAATTTTTAACCCAGAAGTTTAATTCTCTACCAAACAAGACGAATTTAAAAACAATACATGAATTTTTAATTAAAAAGTTGAACTTCCAACTATAAAGGATAAATTTTTAACTCAAGAAGATCAATTTTAAACTAAAAATAGAATAGTTTAATTTTCAGATAAAAATCTGATAAAAAAACTTTTAAACAAAAAAAAAATAATTTTTAACAGCATTGTTAAATTTTTAACCAAAAAGATAAATTTTCGCCCAAGAAGATTAATGTTACACCAAAAACGACCAATTTTAAACAAAATTATTTAATTTTAAAGCCAGAAAGAGGAATTAACGACAAAAAAGTTTTATTGTCAACCTTAAAAGTTTAATTTTTAACCAAATAATTAAATTTTCTGAAACCTCACTGAATTTTCAAGACAAAAAGATCATTTTTTAACAAAAAATGAATGTTAAAATTTAAAATTTTTTTAAACTTGAGGAAATTTTTTAAAAAATTTTAATACTTATTTATTTTTAATTTTCAAATGAATTATGTTAAAGAAAGATAAATTTTTGACCATGAAAAATTTTTTACCAAAAAGATGAATTTTTAATAAAATTATTTAATTTTAAAGCTAAAAAGACGAATTATCTACAAAAAAGTTTTCAAGACACAAAGATAATTTTTTAACAAAAAATGGATGTTAAAATTTAAAATTTTTTAAAACTTGAGAAAATTTTTTTTTAATTTTAATAATTTTTTTTTTAATTTTTAAATGAATTATCTTTAAAAAAGATGAATTTTTGACCATGAAGATTAATGTTTTACTGAAAAGACGAATTTTGAATAAAATTATTTAATTTTGAAGCTAGGAAGACGAATTATCTACAAAAAAGTTTTCAAGACAAAAAGATAACTTTTTAACCAAAAATAGAATAGTTTAATTGTCCGTTCAAACAATGTATTTTTAACCGAACAATTGCATTGTACCCAAAAAGGATAAATTTTCAAGCAAAAATGGAATAATTCAATACCAAGATAAAAATCTGATAAAAAAAACTTTTGAACAAAAAAAATAAATTTTCAACAAAATTGTTAAATTTTTTACCAAAAAGATTAATTTTCGTCCAAGAAGATTAATGTTATGTTGAATTTCTAACCTAAAAAAATTAATTTTTAACCAAATAGTTAAATTTTCTGAAAACTTCATGAATTTTCAAGACGAATAGATAATTTTTTAACAAAAAATGAATGTTAAAATTAAAAATTTTTTTT
The DNA here is from genome assembly GCA_032357855.1 of Amphibolips quercusostensackenii. Lineage (NCBI taxonomy): Eukaryota > Metazoa > Arthropoda > Insecta > Hymenoptera > Cynipidae > Amphibolips > Amphibolips quercusostensackenii. Next base: position 1,490,536 of record JAUELO010000243.1, on the reverse strand, counting down.
AACTTGAGCAAATTTTTTTTTTTAATTTCAATATTTATTTATTTTTTTAAATTTTTAAATGAATTTTTTAAAAAAAAGATGAATTTTTGACCATAAAAAATGTTTGACCAAAAAGATGAATTTTAAATTAAATTATTTAATTTTAAAGATAGAAAGACGAATTATCTACGAAAAAGATATATTGTCAAGCAAAGAAGTTTAATTTTTAACCAAATAGTTACATTTTCTAAAACCTTACTGAATTTTCAAGACAAAAAGATAATTAAAAAAAAATGAATGTTAAAATTAAAAATTTTTTTAAACTTGAGAATTTTTTTAAAAATTTTAATATTTTTGACCATGAATAATGTTTTGACCAAAAAGACGAATTTTGAATAAAATTATTTAATTTTAAAGCTAGAAAGACGAATTATCTACAAAAAAGTTTTCAAGAGAAAAAGATAACTTTTTAACCAAAAATAGAATAGTTTAATTGAAAGTTTAAAAAATGCATTTTCAACCAAACAATTGCGTTTTCAAGCAAAAAGGATAAATTTTCAACCAAGAATGGAATAGTTCAATTTTCAGATCGAAATCTGATAAAAAAAACTTTTAAACAAAAAAAATGAAATTTCAACAAAATTGTTAACTTTTTAACCAAAAAGATGAATTTTTGCCTAAGAAGATTTATGCTATACCAAAAACGATTAATTTTGAACAAAATTATTTAATTTTAAAGCCAGAAAGACGAATTATCTACAAAAAAGTTGAATTGTCAACCTAAAAAGTTTAATTTTTAACCAAATAGTTAAATTTTCTGAAACCTTACTAAATTTTCAAGACAAAAAGCTAATTTTTTAATAAAAAATGAATGTTCAAATTAAAATTTTTTTTTAACTTGAGCAAATTTTTTTTTTAAATTTCAATATTTATTTATTTTTTTAAATTTTTAAATGAATTTTTTTAAAAAAAGATGAATTTTTGACCATGAAAAATGTTTGCCCAAAAAGACGAATTTTGAATAAAATTATTTAATTTTAAAGCTAGAAAGACAAATTATCTATAAAAAAGTTTTCAAGACAAAAAGATAACTTTTTAACCAAAAATAGAATAGTTTAATTGTCAGTTTAAAAAAAGTATTTTTAACCGAACAATTGCGTTTATAACCAAAAAGGATAAATTTTCAACCAAAAGTGAAATAGTTTAATTTTCGGATCAAAGTCTGATAAAAAACTTTTAAACAAAAAAAGCGAATTTTTAACAAAATACATGAATTTTTAACAAAATTATTAAATTTCAAAGCCAAAAAAAAAACAAATTATCTATAAAAAAAGTTAAATTTTGAACCCAGAAATGTAATTTTTCAAATAAAAACTTTAATTTTTCACCAAATAGTTTAATTCTCTATCAAATTGTTGAATTTTCGACCAAGAAGATAAATTTTCTACCTAAAAGATGAATTTTGAACAAAGTACATAAATTTTCAACAAATAATTTAATCTTAAAGCCAAACAGACAAATTATCTACAAAGAAGTTTAATTTTCAACCTAAAAATATAATTTTTCAACCAAAAAGTTTAATTTTCCACCAAATAGTTTAATTTTTAAACAAATTGTTAAATTCTCTACCAAGTTATTGAATTTTTGACCAAGAAGATTAATTCTCTACCTGAAAGATAAATTTTGAACAAAATACATAAATTTTCAACAAATAATTTAATTTTAAAGACAAACAGACAAATTGTCTACAAAAAAGGTTACTTTTCAACTTAAAAATATAATTTCCCACTAAATAGTTTAATTCTCAACCAAATTGTTGAATTTTCAAACAAAAAGATTAATTTTCTACCTAAAAGATAAATTTGGAACAAAACACATAAATTTTCAACAAATAATTTAATCTTAAAGCCAAAGAGACAAATTATCTACAAAAAAGTTTAATTTCTAGCCTAAAAATATAACTATTCAATCAATTAGTTTAACTTTCTATCAAATAGTTTAATCTTCTACCAAATTGTTGAATTTTTGCGTCAAAAATACTAATTTCTTACAGAACAGTTGAATTTTCAAAAATAAGTTCATTTGCACTTTTAACAAAAAAAAAATTATTTTCTTACAAAAAGACGAATTATCAATAAAATTAATAAATTTTTTAACAAATAGTTCAATTGTCTACCAAATTGTTGAATTTTTAAGACAAAAAAATGAATTTAACTGAAAAACATAAATTTTCAACCACGAAAATTAAATTTCTAACAAAAAAAACGATTTTTTACGAAATACATGAATTTTCAACCAAATAGTTAAATTTTTAATTGGACAAGATAAATTTTTATCCAAAAATAAAATAGTTTAATTGCGAGTTTAAAAATTTTATTTTCAACTAAAAGTTGCATTTAATATAATAGTTTAATTTGCAGTTTAAATAAATTTACTTTCAACCGTACAATTGCATTTTCAATAAAAAAGGAAAAATTTTAAACCAAGAATATTAAATTTCTACCAAAAAAAAACTAGTTTTTATCAAAGTACATAAATTTTCAACCAAAAAGTTAAACTTTCAACTAAAAAAGATAAGCTTCTAACAGAAAAATGTTAATTTTAAACAAAAATGAAATAGTTTAATTGACAATTAAATTTATTTATTTTTAAGCAAACAATTACATTTTTAACCAAAAAGGATCATTTCTGAACCAAGAAGATTAAATTTCTACAAAAAAAAACGATTTTTTAACCAAATACATAAATTTTTAAGCAAAAAGTTAAACTTTCAGCTCAAAAAGATGAATTTTTAACTGAAAAATATACATTTTACCCAAAAATGGAATAGTTTAATTGTCAGTCTAACAAATTTATTTTAAACCATACAATTGAAATTTTATCAAGAAAAATAAAAATTTTAACTAAGAAGATTAAATTTCTACTAAAAAAAAAAAATTTTAACACAATATTTGAATCTTCAACAAAAAAGTTGAACATTCAAATAAAAAAGATAAATTTGCAACGAAAAAGTTGAACTTTCAACTAAAAAAGATAAATTTTTAACTGAAGAATATAATAGTTTAATTGTCAGTTCAAAAAAATTTATTTTTAACCAAAAAGGATAAATTTTCAAACAAGCAGATTAAATTTCTTCCCCAAAAAAACGAGTTTTTAACAAAATACAAAAATTTTCAACCAAATAGTTCAATTTTTAACTGGAAAAGATAAATTTTTATTCAAAATGAAATAAATTAATTTTCAGTTTAAAAAATTTATTTTCGACTAAAAAATTGCATTTTTAACTAAAAAGGATCAATTTTCTACCCAGGAGATTAAATTTCTACAAAAAAAAAAAAACAATTTTTAACGAAATACATAGATTTTCAACTGAAAAGTTGAACATTTGAATAAAAAAGATTATTTTTTAACGAAAAAGTTGAACTTTTAACTAAAAAAGATAAATTTTTGACTGAAAAATGGAATAGTTTAATTGCCAGTTTGGAAAAATTTATTTCTAATTGAACAATTGCATTTTTAATCAAAAAGGATTAATTTGTAACCAAAAAGATTAAATTTCTACCAAAAAAAGGATTTTAACAAAGTACTTTAATTTTCAACCAAAAAGTTGAACATTCAAATAAAAAAGATAAGTTTTCAACGAAAAAATTAAATTTTCAGCTAAAAAAGATCAATTTTTTAATAAAAAATAAAATATTTTAATTTTCAGTTTAAAATAATTTATTTTTATCCAAAAAATTGCATTTTCAATAAAAAGGAAAAATTTTGAACTAAGAATATTAGATTGCTACTAAAAAAACAAGTTTTGATCAAAGTACATAAATTTTTAACCAAAAAGTTGAACTTTTAACTAAAAAAGATAAGCTTCTAACAGAAATATGTAAATTTTTAACAAAAATGCAATAGTTTAATTGAAAATTTAAAAATATTTATTTTCAAGCAAACAATTACATTTTTACCAAAAAGGATTTCAACCAAGAAGATTCAATTTCTACAAAAAAAACGAATTTTTAACAAAATACATAAATTTCCACTAAAAAGTTAAACTTTTAGCTCAAAAAAATTGATTTTTAACTGAAAAATATATATTTCACCTAAAAATAGAATAGTTTCATTGTCAGTTGAACAAATTTATTTTAAACCATACAACTGCATTTTTTGAACCAAACAGATCAAATTTCAACTAAGAAGATTAAATTCTTCACCCCCAAAAAAAAAAGAATTTTTGACAAAATATTTAAATTTTCAACAAAAAAGTTTAACTATCAAATAAAAAAGATAAATTTTCAACAAAAAAGTTGAACTTTCAACTAAAGAAGATAAATTTTTAACTGAAAAATATAATATTTTAATTTTCAGTTTGAAAAAAATTTTTTTTAACCAAATAATTGCATTTTTAATTAAAAAGGATGAATTTTCAACCGAGAAGATTAAATTTCTACCCCAAAAAAAAACAAATTTTCAACAAAATACATAAATTTTCAACCAAATAGTTCAGTTTTTAACTGAAAAAAATGAATTTTTATCCAAAAATGAAATAATTTAATTTTCAATTTTGAAAAATTCATTTTTGACTAAAAAATTACATTTTTAACCAAAAAGGATAAATTTTCAACCAAGAAGATTAAATTTTTACCTCCAAAAAAAAAAGTTTTTAACAAAATACTTGAATTTTCAACCAAAAAAAAGAACATTCAAATAAAAAAAAAAATTTTCAACGAAAAAGATGAACTTTCAAATGAAAAAGATCAATTTTTAACTGAAAAATTGAATAGTTTAATTGTCAGTTTGAAAAAATGTATTTTCAATTAAAAAATTGCATTTTTTACCAAAAAGGATGAATTTTCAAGCAAGAAGATTAAATTTCTACCACAAAAAAGCGAGTTTTTAACAAAATACATAAATTTTTAACCAAATAGTTCAATTTTTAACTGAAAGAGATAAATTTTAATGCAAAAATGGAATAATTTAATTTTTAGTTAAAAAATTTTATTTCTAACTAAAAAATTGCATTTTTACTAAAAAAGATAAAATTTCAACTAAGAAGATTAAATTTCCACCCCAAAAAAGCGAGTTCTTAACAAAATACATGAATTGGTAACCAAAAAGTTGAACATTCAAATAAAAAAGATAAATTTTCAACGAAAAAGTTAAACTTTTAACTAAAAAATATAAATTTCTAACTGAAAAATGAAATAGTTTAATTGTCAGTCTGAAAAAATTTATTTTTAACCAAAAAATTGCCTTTTTAATTAAAAAGGATACATTTTCAACCAAGAAGATTAAATTTCTACAACAAAAAAGCAAGTTTTTAACAAAATACATCAATTTTCAACCAAATAGTTCAATTTTCAACTGAAAGAGATGAATTTTTATCCAAAAATGGAATAATTTAATTTTCGGTTTACAAAATTTATTTTTAACTAAAAAATTGCATTTTTACCAAAAAAGATAAAATTTTGACTAATAAGATTAAATTTCTATAAAAAAAAAAAGAATTTTTAACAAAATATTTAAATTTTCAACAAAAAAGTTGAACATTCAAATAAAGAACATAAATTTTCAACGAAAAAGTTGAACTTTCAACTAAAAAAGATCAATTTTTAACAGAAAAATATAATAGTTTAATTGTCAGTTCAAAAAAAAATTAATTTCAAACTAAAAAATTTATTTCAAACTAAAAAATTTCATTTTAAATCAAAAAGGAAAATTTTTGAAGAAAGAATATTAAATTTCTATAAATAAAAAACAAGTTTTTATCAAAGTACATAAATTTTTAATTAAAAAGTTGAACTTTTAACTGAAAAAGATAAGCTTCTAACAGAAAAATGTAAATTTTTAACAAAAATTGACCATTTAATAAATTTTATTTTCAAGCAAGCAATTACATTTTTAATCAAAATGATAATCTTTTAACTAAGAAGATTAAATTTCTACAAAAAAAAAACAATTTCTAACAAAATACATAAATTTTCAAAGAAAAAGTTAAACCTTTTGCTCAAAAAGATAAATCTTTAACTAAATAAGATATAATTTATCCAAAAATGAAATAGTTTAATTGTCAGTTAAACAAATTTTTTTTAAACCAGACAATTGCATTTTTACTAAAAAAGATAAAATTTCAACTAAGAAGATTAAATTTCTATATAAAAAAAAGAATTTTTAACAAATTACTTAAATTTTTAACAAAAAAGTTGAACATTTAAATAAAAAAAATAAATTGACAACGAAAAAGTTGAACCTTTAACTAAAAAAGATTAATTTTTAGCTAAAAAATTGAATAGTTTAATTGACAGTTTGATAAAATGTATTTTCAACTAAAAAATTGCATTTTTTAACAAAAAAGGATCAATTTTCTACCAAAAAGATTAAATTTCTACAACAAAAAAAACGAATTTTTAACAAAATACATATTTTTTTAACCAAAAAGCTGAACAGTCAAATAAAAAAGACAAATTTTTAACTGAAAAATTGAAAAGTTTAATTGTCAGTTAAAAAAAATTTATTTTTAACCGCAAAATTTCATTTTTAATCAAAAAAGATAAATTTTCAACCAAGATTAAATTTCCACCCCAAAAAAAGCGAGTTTTTAACAAAATACATAAATTTTTAACAAAATAGTTCAATTTTTAACTGAAAGAGATAAATTTTTATCCAAAAATGGAAAAATTTAATTTTCAGTTAGAAAAATTTATTTCTAACTAAAAAATTGCATTTTTGAAAAAAGAGATAAAATTTCAATTAAGAAGATTTAATTTCTACCAGAAAAAAACAAACGAATTTTTAGCAAAATACATGAATTTTTAACCAAAAAGTTTAACTTTCAACTAAAAAAGATCAATTTTTAATCAAATAGTTGAATTTTAACTGAAAAAAATAAATTTTAAACTAAAAATGGAATAGTTTAATTGTCAGTTTAAAAATTTATTTTTATCAAAATAACATGAAACGAATTTTCATCAAAATAGTTCAATTTTTAACCAAAGAGATAAACCTTCAACTAAAAAACATGAATGTTTAATAAAGTAGTTAAATTTTTGATTAACAATATAGTTTTTTTTAACAAAATAGTTGCATTTTCAACAAAAGAATTAAATTTTCAACCAAATAATAGAATTTTAAATAAACGAGATGAATTCCAAACCCCCCTGGTTATAAACCTTAGTTTTTAGACCCCACCCCTTATAAAATGATTACTTTTTTATTTTGTCTACAATATATTTTTTGTAGACAATATTTTTTATAGAAAAAATATAATAATATTTAATTCTTTATAGAAAATATTTTGTGTAGGAGAAATATACCTACTTTTAAAAAAATAAAAAAATTTCGAAACATAACCTTACACTTTCTATTTCGTAATACCTCGAATTTCACAAATTTTTAAATACTTTTAAGTCTCAAACCTATTTATATTTAAAAATAAATAAAAATAAATTGTCTTTTTGATTCACCTTGTCATAGATTTTAATTTTATAATTCCGTAAGATATAAAAAAAAAGAAATGTCAATTGACACTTTTCTCAGATTTTCATTCACCCTTTTTTTATCTCTCATATTTATTAATTTGTTTCTTACTTAATTAATAAACACTTCCTTAAATTATCACAATTCAATTTTTAATACACTTGTCAACAATTCCAAACAAACGAAAATACGGCGTAAATAATACAACTGACGGATCAGCTGTTGCGCATGTGTCTTTGACACTTTCCCCAGTGCGCACGCGTGACTCTTTTGTTTATTGCGTTTATTAAACGTTTCATGTAAAAATAGTGTTTAAACAGTAATTTTTAGTTTATCAGAAGTCCCGATAACAAAGTAAGTTGACAAATTTCATATTTTTTCTGGATTTATAATTTTTAGTAACATTCCTTGTTAAAATAATCGGACAAGTCTTGATTAAGTTTCCTAGCCTATAAACCGGCATGCCGGTTTTATTTTATTTTATTTTTTACAATTTTAACAGAATTAGGATTATTATTAACTTTAAGCCTGAATATGTCAAGGAATCGCAGTTTTTGGACCAAACGGATACGAAAAAATCAATCCTGGTTCATAACCTAAAATGTCCAGATTAAGTGACTTTTTATTATTTTGGGAATGTTTTTTTTAATTTTCAAATTTTATATTCTTATCGTCAATGAGCAGGTTTTGGTTTTAAATTTTATAATGACTCATTTTTAGTACATTCGAGTTTTTTTGAAATTTTTTTTTCTAAGTCATGGAAATTTTTCGTTCAAAAAAAAAAAATTTTTTTAACATATTTTTGGTTATTTTTTTCAAAAGAGTTCTTATTTTTCCTTTCTTTTAACTTATAATATTTAATGGTATAATTTTTTAATGATGATTATTCATACAAAATTAAACAAGAAAAATGCAAAATTCCTAACCTAAAATATTACGAGGTATGGTAAGTTTTTTCAAATAGGGAATTATTTTGTGAATATTTTTGTGCAATTTGTGACTTTCTATATTTTTATGATAGCATTTTTAATCTGTTGATCAGTGAGTCAAATTTTTAATTCAATTTGTACTAGTCTTGAAATTTTTTTATTCAAAGTTTGCATAAAAATGTCTCGTTTTTTTGGGAAAGGTAATTTTTTGTATAATAGTTTTTGCTTTTTTAAAACTGCTTCATTTTTCCATTTTTTAAACTTGCAGTAGTTAGTAGTCCAATTTTGAAACTCTAACTATTTACAAAAAATCAAACAAAAAGAAAAATTCATAACCTAAAATATTAGTATGTAGGAGATTTGGTGACTTTTTAAAGTAGGAAATTATTTTAAAAATATTTTTTGCCATTTGCGACTATTTACATTCTTATCATCTTTAAAATCTTAAATTTGTCGATCCATAAACTACATTACCAAATTTAGGGCATTTTTTCAAAAAAATGAATTTAATATGAAACACTTGAAATTCCTAATATTTCATGTCGAAATATATATTGAATTTTCAACAAACAATATTAATTTTTTAACCAGAAAGATGCCTTTTTGACAAAAAACATTAAATTTTCAACTTATTAAGGATAATTTTCTAACCAAAAATCGTATAGTGAAATTTCAGGGAAAAAATTAATTTTTAATTAAAAAAATAAATACGAATTCTCAACAAAAAAGTAAAATTGTAGACCAAAGAGTTGAATCTTAAAAAATATGAGTTTTTACAAACTTGTTCAACTAAAAAAAAATTAATCAATTAGTAATTTAAAAAAAATAAATAAATACAAATACAATTAGTTCCATTTTTAACCTAAACTGTGAAATTTCAAAGACAAAAGGACGATTTATGTACAAAACGGTTGAATTTTGAACCCGAAAATATTATTTTTTAACAAAATAGTTAATTCTCTAATAAGAGGTTCAATATTTATAAAAATAATTCAATTTTTAACCAAACATTTAAATTTATACCAAAAATATGAATCTTCAACGAAAAAGTTGAACTTTCAACTAAAAAGATATATTTTTAACCAAAAATGGAATAATTCAATTGGCAGTTTAAAAAAAATGATTTTTAACTAAACAATTCCATTTTTATTCTAAAAAGATACATTTTCAAGTAAAAAAATTAAATTCCTACAAAAAAAAAAATTTTTAACAAAATACATGAATTTTCAATCAAAAAGTTGAACTTTCAACTTAAAAAGATAAATTTTTAACTAAAATGAATTTTCCATCAAGAAGAATAATTTTCTCTGAAAAAATACGAGTTTAACAACAAAATATATTAATTTTTAAAAAAATTGTTAAGTTTTAAAGCCAAAAGGACAAATCATCTACAAAAAGGTTGAATTTTCAACTTAAAAATATGATTTTTTAATAAAATAGTTAATAATCTATCAAAAACTTAAATATCCATAAAACTAGATTAATTTTTAACTATACAATTAAATTTAAACTAAAAATATAAATTTTTAACAAAAAAGGGAATTTTCAATCGGATAGTTTAATTTTTAACCAAATTTTTTACAAAAGAATGTGAATTTTTAACATAATATATTAAGTTTTAACTAGAAAAGATCAAGTTTCAATAAAAATATCAGCTCTTAACTAAGAATGGAATAGGTAAATTGTCAGTTTAAAAATTTTATTTTCAACTAAGAAACTAAATTTTTTACGAAATGCATGAATTTTCAAATAAAAAATTGAACTTTTAACTAAAAAAATATATTTTTCGCTAAAAGGGATAATTTTTCAACCAAAAATGGAATAGTTTAATTGTCAGTTTAAAAAGTGTATTTTCAACGAAACATTTGCATTTTGAACCGAAAAGGATAAATTTTCAATTGAGAAGATTAAATTTCTAACAAAAAAAAAAGAATTTTCAACAAAATACATGAATTTTCAATAAAAAATTTGAACTTTCTGCTAAAAAATATAAATTTTCAACCAAATAGTTACATTTTTAACTGGAATGATTTTTCCAGTAAGAAGATTAATTTTCTACCAAAAAATATGAGTTTTCAACAAAACGGTTGAATTTTCAACCGAAAAATGTGGTTTTTTAACAAAATAGTTAATTCTTTATCAAAAAATTAAATGTTCATGAAAATAGTTTAATTTCTAATCAAGCAGCTAAATTTAAACCAAAACTATGAATTTTTAACAAAAAAGTTAATTTTTAACTGGAAAAGATTAATTTTCAATAAAAAAGTAACTTTCAATCAAGATTGAAAAAGTTACATAGTTCATTAGAAAGATTAATTATTATCAAACAAGAAAAAAAGACGAATTTTCAATAAAATAGTTACATTTTCAACATAAGAGCTGAATTTTCAACTAGAAGGATGAATCTTTGAAAAAACGAAATTTTAGCAAAAGCTTTCAATCCAAAAAATGATTTTTTTTTGACCCGAAAGATTAAATTAAAAAAATGAATTAGTTAAATTTTCAACGAAAAAAGTTAATTTTTGATAAAAAAAGACGAATTTTTAACAAAATACATAAATTTTTAACTAGAAAAAAATGCAATTTTAACATTTTAGTTTTAAAAAATTAATTCTAAAAAAACAACTTATTTTTAACTAAATAGTTACATTTTCAATAAAAAAGATGAATTTTTAACTAAAACGATGAATCTTAAAAAATATAAATTTTTAAGAAAATAGTTCAACTTCGAACCAAGTACTTGAATGTTCAACAAAAAAAAAAAAAAAAAAAATGAATTTTAAACCAATTTGTTAAATATTCACCCAAAAAGATTAATTTTACAGGAAAGAAGAATTATCAGGGTGTCTACCCTACCTGGAAAACCTGAAATTGTCAGGGAACTTTTATGAACCTGGAAAAATCTGGGGAATGTCAGGGATTTTTTTTTAAATTAGGGAATTTTTTCGAGAGGGTGCTTGATTTTTTGTTGATTTTCAATATAAAATTGAATAACAATGATTCTTTGTTTTTAAAGGTAGTTTTATATTACATTATTTAACTATTTTGTTGAAAATTCGTTTTTGAGGTTGAAATTAATTTTTTTAACTGAATTGGTTTAAGACTTATCTTGTTAGTTGAAAATTTAACAATTTGTTTGAAATTCTTCCTATCTCTTGACTGAAAAATCTCTTAGTTGAAAATTCAACTGTTTTTAATTTAAAAATTTAATACTTTTTGGTTGAAGGTTAAACTCTTGTTAAAAATTAATTTTTTTTCGCGTGAAGATTAATCATTTTAATCGAAAATTTATCTCTTTGTTTGAAAAATGAGTTATTTTGTTAAAGATTTGTTTTTACTTTGGCTGGAAATTAATTTTTTTTACTATTTTAATTAAAACTTCAATTTTTTCGTTAAAAGAAACTTTGTTTTTTATTTTGTGAAAAATTTAATTTTTCAAACTGAAAATGTAACTATTCTAGTTAAATATTACGTCTATGTAGTTAAAAATTCATCTCTTTGGTTAAACATTTTTTTTCAACTAAGAATTGAACTATTTAAATTTAGTTGAAAAATTAAAATGATTTTTTTCAGTTAAAAATTCATCTTTTTTGTAAAAATTAATCTTCTTGGTCGAAAATACAATGGTTTTACTCAATGATTCGTCATTTTAGATTTAAATTCATCTTTTTGGCTTAAAATTCAATTTTTTTCAGTTGAAAATTCATCCCTTTATTTGAAAATTCATCACATTGTTAGAAAATGTAACTATTATAATTAAACATTCAATCTTTTTTTTGAAGATTCATCTCTTTGTTTAAACATTAATTTTTTTAACTATTTAATTTTTGGTTGTCAATTTATCTTTTTTAAATTAAAATTCATGTACTTTGTTGAGAATTCTTTTTTTTTATAAAATCTTCTTGGTCGAAAATTCATTTCTTTGGTTGAAAATGTAACTATTTTGTTGAAAATTTGTTGAATTGGTAAGAAAATTAATCTTCTTGGTTAAAAATAAATCTTATTGCTTAAAAATTCAACAGTTTGATGGCCATTTTTTTCTCTTGACTGAAAAATCTTCCTTAGTTGAAAGTTAAACTCTTGTTAAAAATTTGTGTTTTTTGGTTGAATCCAAGTGCTTTTAATATAAAATTAAAATTTTTTTATCGAAATATGAAAGATTAAATTTTTCCTTGAGAATTCATCTTTTTGTTGGAAATTCAACTACTTGGTTAAAGTTATACTCTTGTTAAAATTTCTTTTTTGGGGGGGGGAGGGGTTGAAGATTTATAATTTGAAATAAAAATTTATCTCTTTGGTTGGAAATTTGATTTTGTCGGTGAAAATAAAGTTTTCAAACAAAAAATTTAACTAATCCAGCTCATTATTTCATCATTCTAGTCAAAAATTCAATTTTTGGTTGAAAATTGATCTGTTTTGTTCTTTTTTTTTTGGTTGAGGATTACACTATTTTATTAAAAATTCTTACTTTTTGGTGAATTTAATTATTTTTAATTTAATTTAAAACCTTTTTTTAGTTGATGTATTAACTACTAAATTCCTCCTTGAGAATCACTTATCGTTTTTGGTACAAATTAATCTTCTTTGCTAAAATTTTTTTTTTTAGTAGAAAATTTAGCTATTTTGTTGTAAATTCGTCTTTTCTGGTATAAAAGTAGTCTCATTAGTTTAAATTTCATCTTTTTGGTTACGAATTCATTCTTTTGGTTGAAAAATTAACAATTTTATTTAAAATTTACGATTTTGTTAAAAATTCGTTTTATTTTTGTTGAAAATTAATTTTTTAAAATTAAAAATTCAACAAATGGTGGTCAATAATTAAAAATTTATCTTGTTTTACTTAAAAATTAATGTATTTATTAGAAAATTCGTCTTTTTTATAGAAAATTAATCTTCTTGGTTGAAAATTAAACCTTTTGGTTCAAAATTTAATTATTATGTTGAAAATTCGTTTTTTTTTTTGGTTTAAAATTATTCTTTGAAACTGAAAATTTAACTATTGCATTTTTTGTTGAAAATTTATTCTTTTTAGTTAAAAATTCAACTATTCGGTTTAAAATTGAGCTTTTTTAGTTGAAACTTCATTAATTTTTTTTTTTGAAAATTCATCTTTTTTAGTAGAAAATTTATCTGTTTAGTTGAAAATTTAAATATTTAATTAAAAATTTATCTATCTTGTTGAAAATGCAATATTTTTACTTGAAGTGTTAGGAATTTGAAGTGTTTTAAATTGAATTCAATATCTTTCATTCAAAATATGAATATGTTATATATGCACTGAATTTTAACTGTAAGTAGATAAAATAAAAATTTATTTTAATTATTACTCAAATTCATTTCCTACCCAAAAATATAATTTTTTGACACAAAAATTAATTTTTTACTAAAAAGTTAGATTTACGGAAAAATGGTTTTTTTTTCAACGAAAAAGTTTATTTTTAATCAAATAATTAAATTTTTGACTCATTGTTGAATCGTCAACCAAATCAGATTATTTCAGACCCACACAGTTTCATTTTTAATCAAAATGGATGAATTTTCCACAACAAAAAAAAAACAATTTTTGACCAAAAAGGCGAATGTTTAACAAAATACATGAATTTGAAACTATAAAAAGTGCAATAGTTACATTTTTAGTTTAAAAAAATTAATTCTCAACAAAAAAAAAACGAATTTTTAACAAAATAGTTACATTTTTAACAAAAAAGATAAATTTTCAACCATAATTATAAATCCTAAAAATATATTTTTAACCAAGGAGGGGTGAATCTTAAAGATATATGAATTCTTAACAAACTAGATCATTTTTAAACGAAGTAATTAAATTTTTAACCAAAAAGGTGAATTTTCAAGTAAAGAAGAATTATGTTCTACAAAAAAAAGATTTTTCAAAAAAATAGCTACTAAACGGTTGAATTGTCTACCCAGAGATATAATTTTTTAATAAAAAAATTAATTTTCTACCGAAAAATTAGATTTTCGTAAAAATGGTTTCATTTTTAACAAAAAATGATCAAAAGGGATGAATTTTCAACTAAGAAAATTAATTTTAGATAAAAAAAGACAAACTTTCAACATAATAGTTGAATTTTCTACTAAAAAAATCTACTTAAATTTGAAAAGTTAAATTTTCAGTAAAAAAAATTAATTTAAAATTAAAAAATGAAGGAATTTTCAACAAAATAGTAATATTTTGAACCAAAAAAATAAACTTTAAAAGAAAAAGATCAATTTTCTACCAAGAAAGATGAATTTTTAACAAAATTAATTAATTTTTATCTAAATAGTTAAATTATTAACAAAAATATGGGTTTTTAACAAAAACTGGAATAGTTTAATTTTCAACAAAGAAGATTAATTTTTTTTTTAAATAAGACGAATTTTTAATAAAATGCGTGAAATTTCAACTAAACAAGATAAATTTTGAATAAAAAATGAAATATTCATATTTTCCGTTAACAAAATTAATACTTAACAAAAAAGGAATTTTCAACAAAATACATTAATTTTCAACCCAATAGTTGAATTTTCAACTGAAAAATAAGACATTTTCACTTAAAATAGGAAAGTTAGATTTTGCAGATAAAAAATTAATTTTTAACAAAATAAAATAAATTATCAGCAAAATAGTTTTATTTTTACCAAAAAATATAAATATAAAACATAAAAAATACCTATTTTAAATCAAAAAGAAACTAATTTTCAAAATATTCATTAAATTGTCGATCAAGTTAATGGATTGCCAACTGAAAAATTTTTATTAAAAAAAAAAACAGTTGAATTTAATTGAAAAATGCGAATTTTTAACAAAAGAATTAAATTTCCAAACGAGAAAAATTTTTCAGTCAATAAAGAAAAAAAATTTAATCGAAAATTTTGAACTTCCATGCCAAAAAGACAAATTTTTTATAAAGCTGTTGAGTTTTTAACCCGAAAATAATTATTTTGATCAAAAAAGTTAATTTAGAACGAAATCGTTGAATTCTAAAGCAAAAAATAATTTTTTACAAAAAAATTGATTTTTCAGCTCAAAAATATGAATTTTTAATAAAAAAAACGAGATTTTACAAAAAAAAGAATCAATTTTCGACTAAAAGAAGGTCAATTTTGAGGCAGAAATGGACGAGCTACATTTTCAGTTTGAAAAAATTAATTTTAGAACAAAGAAAAACACAAATTTTTAACAAAATAATAAAATTTACAACTAAAGAAGTTAATTTTTAACTAAAATGATTAATCTTCAACTAAAAAGATTAATTTTTAACCAAAAAAGAAAAAACTAACAAAATATATGAATTTTCAATGGAAAATATGAAGTGTAACTAATAAGATTACTTTTTTTACCAAAAAGAACGAATTTTCCAAAAAATATGAGAATTTTAAACCAATTAGTTGAATTTTAAAATAAAAAAGAAAAATTTAAACTAAAAATAGAATCGTTAAATTTTCAGTTGAGCAAAATAATTTTCAACTTTTATGAATATTATATATTTAATAATAATAATCATATTATATATTATATTTATTTTATCATACATTATTATTCAATAATATAATCAAATATGATATAATATTATATAAATATGTACTTAATAATATAATTTAATAATATAATATAATTACCATTTGCATCTCGTTATTCGGTAAAATAAAAATTACTTCAAATGATAATTTGGAAAAATAAAAATTATGGTAAATGGTTATTTGCTAAAATAGAAATTAGGTTAAATTACAATTTGAAAGAATAAAATTGTTGACAAATGATAATTTAGAAAAATAAAAACTATGAAAATTTGTATTTCGGAACAATAAAAATTATGACAAATGAAAATTCGGTAAAATGAAAATCATATCAAATAGTTATGCGGTAAAATGAAAATCATGCCAAGTAGAAATTTAAAAAAACAAAAATTATATCAATCAGTAATTTGGAAAAATAAAAGTTATGACAAATATTAATTTTAAAGAATAAAAATTAGGCGTATTGACAATTAACATAAATAAAAATAAAATTGATAGCAAATTGTTTTTCGAACATATGAATTTCAGTAAAATAAATATCAGGGAAAATAAAACTTTCTAATATTTTGCTCGTTTTTCACAAAGATAATTTTTAATATATTTATAATATAGTTATTCAAAAAGTTGTTTCATTTTTTTATTTTTTCTTGAACTTGCACTATTTATTAGCCTAATTTTTGCATGATAACTATTTATAAAAAATTAAGTAAAATTCAAAATTGTTTTCAGAACCAAAAATGAATGAAGTAACATTGCCTCCGTCGCCAAATTGGTACCTGAGTAACGTGATGTCTTGCTCAAAAAATGGAACTGTTACTTGGGGATCGAGACACTCGATTGTGATTGGCCATCCGAAAGAAAACAGCAAAATTCTCGAATATTCGTATATTTTAAATGCTCACACAGACAGAGTAACTGCTCTTGTCCTTTCTCCCGAATTCGAAAAACCAGAAAAGCGCCTTCTAGTTTCTGCAGGAGATGAGCACGTCGTTAAAATTTGGAATGTCGACACGCTCACGACAACTTTGACCAACTCTATTTTAGACGTAATTATCCATTTTTTTTTATCATCAATACTGTGCAAATTGATTCCAACCGAACTCAATTTCGGACGACTTCAAATTAACTTTCAACGCTTTCAGTTTTTTAAAATTCAAATTTCGATTCGAACTGGGCAGTTTGAAAGTTTCGCGAATAGAATTTCGACGCTATTTGGCCCCTTTTTTATCGATAACACTATTTTATTACTATTTAAAAAAATAATAGTAAAGACACTATTTTCTTGCAACTGTTTTTACTTTGCCTTAAAAAATATTGTTGAAATTCTTCGCTAATTAGCTTGGTTTTTCTTAATGTTTTTCGTCAATTTATTTAGGGATCATCTAAAAATAACGAAATAATTTTTTTTAATGAAATTAATATAGGTGTCATATTGAATTTAAAATGGAAAGCTTTAAATTCTTGAGATTTAAAATCGAAATATAATGCATTTACAGAAAAATAGTTGAATTTTCTATCAAAAAATATTTTATACCAAAGGAGTTTTCTACCATATTGTGGAATTTTCGAATAAACAGGACGATTCTGAACCAGATTGTTGAAATTTCGAACAAAAATATGATTTTTTAATAAAAAAGTTAATTTTCTACCCAATAGTTGAATTTTTAAATAAATAAGTCAACTTTGAACTAAATAGTTGAATTTTCTACGTAAAATTGTTGACATTTTCAACTAAAAATATGGATTTTTAACAAAAGATTTAACTTTTCACCAAATAATAAAATCTTTGAATAAAAAATTTAATTTTTATTTAAATAGTTATATTTTTTACAAAAATAATTGAATTTTCAAGAAAATAGTTCATTTTAAGTCAAATAGTTTCACTTTCTACCAAATTATTTAATTTTCAACGAAACATACGAATTTTCAAAAAAAAAGATCTCAAAAGATACATTTTCTACAAAACATTTGAATTTTAAACGAAAATTCCGAAATTTTAAGAAAAAAGTTAATTTCAGCCAAGAAGTTTCATTTTGTATCAAACTTCTGTTAAATTTTCAATCCCAAAAGATACATTTTCTACAAAAAATTTGAATTTTCAAGAAAAAAGTTAATTTCCTACTAAGTAGTTTCATTTTCTATCCCAAAAGATACATTTTCTACCAAAAATTTTAATTTTCAACGAAAAATATAAATTTTCAAGAAAAAAGTTAATTTTCAACGACAAATGTGAATTTTCAAGAAAAAATTAATTTTCTACTAAATAATTTTATTTTCTATCCCAAATGATACATTTTCTACCAACAATTTTAATTTTCAACCGAAAATATAAATTTTCAAGAAAAAAGTTAATTTTCTACTAAATAGTTTCATTTTCTATCTCAAAAGATACATTTTCTACCAAAAATTTGAATTTTCAAAGAAAAATATGAATTTTCAAAAAAAAGCTAATTTTCAACGACAAATATGAATTTTTAAGAAAAAAGTTAATTTTCTACTAAATAATTTCATTTTCTATCCCAAAAGATACATTTTCTACCAAAAATTTTAATTTTCAACCGAAAATATAAATTTTCAAGAAAAAAGTTGATTTTCAACGACAAATATGAATTTTAAAAAAAATGTTAATTTTCTGCTGAATAGTTTCATTTTCTATCCCAAAAGATACATTTTCTACAAAAAATTTAAATTTTCAAATAAAAATATGAATTTTCAAGAAAAAAGTTAATTTTCTACCAAATAGTTTCATTTTCTACCAAATAGTTTCATTTCCTGTCCCAAAAGATACATTTTCTAAAAAAAATTTGAATTTTCAACCAATATATCAATTTTCTATTAAATTGTTGAATTTTCAAGACCAAAAGATACATTTTCTATAAAACATTTGAACTTTTAAGTAATAAGTTCAGTTTCAAACAAATATTTTCATTTCCTATTAAATTATTGAATTTTCAAGATCAAAAGATACATTTTCTACAAAAGATTTGAGTTTTTAACGAAAAAAACAAATTTTCAAGTAAAAAGTACATTTTCTACCAAAAAGTTTTATTTTCTACCAAATTGTTGAATTTTCAAGACCAAAAGATACATTTTTTACAAAACATTTGAATTTTCAAGAAAATAGTTCATTTTAAGTCAAATAGTTTTACTTTCTACCAAATTATTGAATTTTCAACAAAACATACGAATTTTAAAAAAAAAAGATAATTTTCTACCAAATACTTTTATATTCTAGTAAATTGTGTAACTTTCAAGATCAAAAGATACATTCTCTACGAAACATTTTAATTTTGAACAAAAAATATGGATTTTTAAGAAAGAAGTTAATTTCCTGCCAAATAGTTTTATTTTCTATCAAATTATTGAATTTTCAAGCCCAAAAGATGCTTTTGCTACAAAGCAATCTAATTTTTAACAAAAATACGAATTTTTGAGAAAAAAGTTAATTTTCAACCAAATAGTTTCTTTTTCTACCAAATTATTGAATTTTCAAGCCCAAAAGATGCTTTTGCTACAAAGCATTTGAATTTTCAACGAAAAATATGAATCTTCATGAAAAAAGTTAATTTTCAACCAAATAGTTTTCTTTTATCAAATTGTTAATTTTTCATGACCAAAAAAAAAACATTTTCTACAAAATAGTTGAATTTCTAACGTAAAATATGAATTTTCAAAGAAAAATTTAATTTTCTACCATAAACAGTTTTATTTTATATGAAATTGTTGAATTTTCAAGACCAAAAGATACATTTTTTACAAAACATTTGAATTTTTAAGATAAAAGGTAATTTTGAACCAAATAGTTTCGTTTTCTACCAAATTATTGAACTTTCAAGCCCAAAATATTCTTTTGCTACAAAGCATTTGAATTTTAAACGAAACATACGAATTTACAAAAAAAAAGTTAATTTTCTACCAAATACTTTTATTTTCTCCTAAATTGTGTAACTTTTAAGATCATGAGATACATTTTCTACAGAAAATTTCAATTTTAAACAAAAAATATGAATTTTCAAAAAAAAGTTATTCTTCAACCAAATAGTTTCATTTTCTCTCAAATTGGTGAATTTTAAATCCCAAAGATACATTTTCTACAAAAAAATTTGAATTGTTAACGAAAAATATGAATTTTTTACCAAAGACTTTCTTTGTCTACTACATTGTGTAACTTTCAAGATCAAAAGATACATTTTCTACAAAAAATTTCAATTCTTAACGAAAAAAAAACGAATTTTTATGAAAAAAGTAATTTTTGAACCAAATAGTTTCATTTCCTCTCAAACGGTTGAATTTCTGATCTAAAAAGACACATTTTCTACAAAAAATTTAAATTTTTAACGAAAAATATCAATTTTTAAGAAAAAAGTTAATTTTCTACCAAAAAGATTTATTTATCTACCAAATTGTTTAATTTTCAAGACAAAAAGATACATTTTCTGCAAAAGATTTGAATTTTCAAAAAAAAGTTAATTTTTAATCAAGTAGTTTCATTCTCTGTAAAATTATTGAATTTCCAAGCCCAAAAGATGCTTTTGCTACAAAACATTTAAATTTTTAACAAAAATATAAATTTAAAAAAAAAAGTTAATTTTCAACCAAATAGTTTCATTTTTTACCAAATTGTTGAATTTGTAATCCCAAAAGACACATTTTCTACATAAAGTTTGAATTTTCAACATAAAATATAAATTTTCTACCAAATACTTTAATTTTCTACTAAATTGTTGAACTTTCAAGATCGAAAGATACATTTCCTACAAAACATTTCAATTTTCAACGTAAAATATGAATTTCAAAGAAAAAAATTAATTTTCTACTAAAAAGTGTTATTTTTTACCAAATTTTGGAATTTCCAAGACCAAAAGATACATTTTCTATAAAACATTTTAATTCATAACGAAAAATACGAATTTTCAAGATAAAAGGTGATTTTCAACCAAATAGTTTCGTTTTTTACCAAATTATTAAACTTTCAAGCCCAATAGGTGCTTTTGCTAGAAAGCATTTGAATTTTGAACGAAAAATACGAATCTTCAAGAAAAAAGTTAATTTTCAAGAAAAAAGTTAATTTTTAATAAAAAAGTTAATTTGAACCAAGTAGTTTCATTTTCTATCAAATTGTTGAATTTTTAAGACTAAAAGACACATTTTCTACAAAATATTTGAATTTTCAACGTAAAATAAGAAAAGATACATTTTCTACAAAAGATTTAAATTTCCAACGAAAAAATCATATCTTTAAGTGAAAAGTAAATTTTTACCCAAATAGTTTTATTTTCTATAAAATTATTGAATTATCAACCAAATAGTTTCATTTTCTATAAAATTTTTCAATTTACAATCTCAAAAGATACATTTTCTACCTAAAAGTTTAATTTTCTACCAAATAGTTTTATTTTATATTAAAGTGTTGAATTTTAAAGACCAGAAGATACATTTTCGACAAAACATTTGAATTTTCAACGAAAAATACAAATTTTCAAGTAAAAAGTTAAGTTTCACCAAATAGTTTTATTCTCTATCAAATTATTGAATGTTCACTCAAATGGTTTTATTTTCTATCAAATTGGTGAATTTTCAATCCCAAAAGATACATTTTATACGACAAATTGTAGTTCTCAATGAAAAATATGAATTTCCAAGAAAAAAGTTAATTTTCTACACAAAAGTTTCATTTTCTACCAAATCGTTTTATTTTCTGTGAAATTTTTTAATTTTAAAGACCAGAAGATTCATTTTCTACAAAGAATTTGAATTTTTAAAGAAAAGTACGAATTTTCTCGAAAAAAGTTAATTTTTAACCAAATAGTTTTATTTTCTATCAAATTGTTGAATTCGCAAGATTAAAAGATACATTTTCTACAAAACATTTAAATTTTCAACGTAAAATATGAATTTTTATGAAAAAAGTTAGTTTTCTACCAAACATTTTTCACAAAATATTTGAATTTTCAACGTAAAATGTTAATTCTCAAGGAAAA
This sequence comes from Amphibolips quercusostensackenii, assembly GCA_032357855.1. Taxonomy (NCBI): domain Eukaryota; kingdom Metazoa; phylum Arthropoda; class Insecta; order Hymenoptera; family Cynipidae; genus Amphibolips; species Amphibolips quercusostensackenii. Next base: position 1,468,659 of record JAUELO010000243.1, on the reverse strand, counting down.
AGTTAATTTTCTACCAAATTGTTGAATTTTCAATCCTAAAAGATACATATTCTACAAAAAATTTTAATTTTTAACGAAAAAGATTAATTTTCTATCTAATACTTTCATTTTCTACTAAATTGTTGGATTTCCAAAATCAAAAGAGACGTTTTCTACAAAAAATTTTAATTTTCAACAAAAAATAAGAATTTTCAAGAAAAAAGTTAATTTTCAAACAAATAGTTTTATTTTCTATTAAATTGTTGAATTTGCAAGACCAAAAGATACATTTTCTACAAAACATTTGAATTTTAAACGTAAAATATGAATTTTTAAGAAAAAAGTTACTATCAAACAGTTTTATTTTCTACCAAATTGTTAAATTTTCAAGACCTAAAGATACATTTTCTACAAAACATTTGAATTTTAAACGTAAAATATGAATTTTTAAGAAAAAAGTTAGTTTTCTATCAAACAGTTTTATTTTCTACCAAATTGTTAAATTTTCAAGACCTAAAGATACATTTTCTACAAAACATTTAAGTTTTCAAGAGAAAAGTTCATTTTTAATCAAATAGTTTAATTTTCTACCAAATTATTGAATTTTCAAGACTAACAGATGCTTTTCCTACAAAACATTTGAATTTATTACGAAAAATACGAATTTTCAAGAAAAAAGTTAATTTTCAACCAAATAGTTTCATTTTTTATTAAATTGTTGAATTTCCAAGACCAAATGATACATTTTCCACAAAATATTTAAATTTTCAACGTAAAATGTGAATTCTCAAGAAAAAAGTTAATTTTCTACCAAATTGTTGAATTTTCAATCCCAAAAGATACATTTTCTACAAAAAATGTAAATTTTCAACGAAAAATATTAATTTTCTATCTAATATTTTCATTTTCTACTAAATTGTTGGATTTCCAAGATTAAAAGATACGTTTTCTACAAAACATTTTAATTTTTAACAAAAAATTAGAATTTTCAAGAAAAAATTAATTCTCAAACAAATAGTTTCATTTTTTCTCAAATTGTTGAATTTTCAATCCCAAAAGATACATTTTCTACAATAATGTCAATAATTTTTAGAAGCATTCAGAAATAAATTATACCTTTAAATAAAATTACTTGAAAATTTAACTATTTTTTTTTTAATTTCTGTATTTGGTTAAAATTTGACTTTTATAATATAATATTAATCTTATTGGTGACTAATTCACCTTTTTGGTTAAAAATGCATTTCTTTGATTGAAAGTTTAACTATTAAGTCGAAATTTCCTTTAAAAATTTAAAATTTGATTAAAATTTACATATTTTGTTCAAAATGAATCTTTTTTTATTGAAAATTGATCTGTTTCGTTGAAAGCGCATTTCCTTGATCGATAATTTTTTTTGCTTAAAATAAATTTTTTCGATTGATAATTTAACTACTTCATTTTTTTCGAAAATTGACCTATTTTGATAGAAATTTAATCCTCTTGGTTGAAAAATCATTTGCATTTGGTTGAAAATTCATTATTTTAGTTAAAAATTAATTCCATTGCTTAAAAATGTATCTAAGTTGTGTAAAATTATTTTTTTTGTTGAAAATCAATTTTTTTTTTGCTGAAAATGGAGATATTCCGTTTTGTTAGAAAATTGATCTTTTTAAGCTGAAAATTTACTTCTCGTCTTTTTTTGTGTTGAAAATTCAAATATTTTTGTAGAAAATTCATATTTCTTGGTCGTAAGTTATGATTGAGAAATCAGCAATTATGAAAAACAGATTATTTTTCAAACAAAAAAGAAGAATTTTCTATATATATATATGAATAAAATTTCTAAAAAATTCATATTTTGAATATTTCTGAAAAAACTTGTTTTTTAAGTTTATCTGTTTATTTGTTTTTAAGGTTATATGAATACATAATTTTTTTTATTTTTCAGGATTGCAAAATTTTAGGGGAAATTCGAGTCAGTTTAAAAGATTATTAGGACTTTTGGAAGTTTAGAAGATATATTTCAAACTAACTTAAACTATTCCTATAATTTTAAAAAATGGTTAAAAATCTAAAAAATCCAGATATTTTCGACATTTATATGAATCTTTTGAAATGTTTTGATACCTTTTTTAATTATCTTTAAGAATTAATTCTCCAAAATAAAAAATCATTAAAAATTTTTTCAGGAATCTCAAAAAAAAGTATTTTTATTTTCTTGAAGCCTTCCAAACATCCTAAAAACCCTTATTTTTCGAAATTTCCAAAAATTTATGTTTTCCCTTACACTTTTGGAAATCTTTTCAAGTTTAAAATTATTTTTTAAATATTTCCAAAACATTTAAACCTTTTAAATATCTATTTAAATTATTCAAATCTTTCCACAATTTTTCTTAAATTTTGAAAAATTAACAAAATTGCTTTGTAATCTTACGGATTCTATTACGCCAATTTTGGAAATCTTTTGTAATTTTTGAAAATCTTTTTAAATATTCGTTTAATATTAATTCTTCAAAATAAAAAATGAACTTAACTTTTCCCAATTAAATTTAAGAAAATTTTTTAATTGTCGTGAAACCTTTCAAAATGTTTAAGAAGCTTCAAAATTTGTATTTCGAAATATTCATAAATGTACATATTAAGAACTTTTTTGAAAGATTTTGAACTTTTAAATTAATTTTGGATCTTTTTAAAACTTATAAATGTGTCTCAAACTTACTCAAATTTTTTTATAAAACTTCATAATATTGTTAATTGAAATAGTACATTGTGCTACAAGTGGAGAAAATCGACCATTCTCCACGAGTTGCACATACTATTTTGTCAGAACACCACATGGAAAATTAGCACTTTTTTGCAAATTGAAAATAGTGGAGAAGGCGATCGATTTCAAGATTTATTGACGCAATTGGGGGTTAGGATTTTGAGGATGAAATATGTTGAGGGGGTTTGGGGGGTACGGGCGCTGGGGGGGGGAGCCCCCCGATACAAAAAAAGAATATAAAAATGAAAAAAACTCAAGAAAAGATTCAAAATTAAACAAAAACACATAAAAAGAATTTATAATGAGAAAAAACACAAAAAAAAGGATTAATAATAAAAAAAAAATCAAAATGACTCGAAATGATAAAAAATACAAAAAAGGATTTATAACGAAAAAAGGAACCCGAAAAAGATTTAAAATTTTAAAAATTAGAAGGAACCGTTAAAAAAAATTAAAAAAGGTTTTAAATATTTCAAACGGCTTCCTAAAGTTTTCAAAAAATGTGTAGATTTTAAAGCAAAATTTTTTAATTCGGTAAAATTATAAAATAAAATAAAATCGAGTAAATTCAAGAAATTCAAGAAAGTTCAATTACTCTATTAAAAAATTTTTATATTAAAGATTTCAAATTTTAGTTAGAAAAATTTTTCTTGGTGAAAATTAATTTTTGAAACTCAAGATTGAATTATTTGGTGGAAATTTAACTCATTGGTTAAAAATAACTTTTTTGTTGAAAATTTATATTCTTAAGTTAAAAATTTAGCTGATTTGTAGAAAATTCTTCTTCCTTTGCATGAGAATTAAAAAATTATGCAGTAAATTCAACTATTTGGTACAAAATTAAACTGTTTTTTGTCGAAAAATTTGTTTAAATTGAAAATTAAACGAATTGTTTAAAAATATATGTATTTCGTTAAAAATTCACATTTGTGGCTGAAAATTGAACTATTTCATTATAAGTTCTTTTTGTTTTGTTTCTTAAAGAATACAAATTTTAGTTAAAAATTCGTTTTTTCGTTGTGAAAAATTAATTTTTTAAACTGAAAATAGAATTATTTCGTTTAATATTAAACTGATTAGTTCAAAATACTTTTTTGTTGTATATTCGTATTCTCGGATTGGAAATTCAACAGTTTTGTGGAAAATTCGTCTTTTTGGTTTGGAAATTCAACAATTTGATATGGAATCAAATTCTTTGTTACAAAATTAAACTGTTTTGTAGAAAATGAGTTTTTTAACAATGAAATTTAATTCTCCTGAATGAAAATTTAACTACTTCATTTTTGGATAAAAATTAATCTTTTTTATTTAAAAGTTCAATTATTTAGTTTAAAAAAATTGTAATGGAACAAATGTGACGTGAAAAATAATAAAATAAAATTTTTACTGAAATCACATCCATTGTTCAAAGTGTTTGGTAAAAAATGTATGTAATTTGATAAAAATTTATCCTTTTTGGTAGAAAAATAATTTTTTCTTTGTAAATTTAACTATTTGGTTAAAAGTGTATGCATTTTGTAGAAAATTCGTTTTCTTTGGTGTAAAATTAATTTTTTTTTGTTAAAAATTAATCACTTTGTTGAAAATCCGTCTCTTTTAATTAAATTCAACTGTTTTGTATTTTTCATTATAATAATTTTTTTTTTTAATATCTACTATTACCTTTTTCGTGGAAAGTTAATTTTTTTGGTTGAAAATTCGTTTTTTAAAATTTTATTAAAAGGTAATTTCTTAAAACTGGAAATTTAACTACTCTTTAGAAAAGTCAAACCGATTGGTTGTAAATTAAATTTTTTTGTTGAAAATGCATACTCTCGGATTGAAAATTTAACTGTTTTATAGAAAATTCGTTGTTTTGGCTTCAAAATTCAACAATTTAATATAAAATTAAACTATTTGGTACAAAATTAAACTGTTTCGTAGAAAATTAATTTTTTTTATAGAAAATTAATTCTGCTCAATCAAAATTTTACTTCTTCACTTTTGGTTAAAAATTAATCTTTTTAATTTAAAGATTGAACTATTTCGTTAAAAAAGTATAGAAGCGAAACAATATAAACTGAACATTTAATAAAATTTAAACTAACATCACATCCATAGTTCAAAGTAGTT
>JAUELO010000243.1:1438346-1453117 GCA_032357855.1 Amphibolips quercusostensackenii | reverse complement strand
GAAATAGTTAAATTTTAAAACAAAGAACTAAATTTTGTACCAAAGAGATTAGTTTTCTACCAAAAAAAAAAATAATTTTTAACAATATATATTAATTTTTAATTAAATTTCCAATTTAATAGTTGTATTTTCAACTAAAAAGGTGTATTTTCAACCTAAGAGATATATTTAAAAAAAAAAAAAATAGAATAGTTAAACTCTTAGTTAGAGAAATAAGTTTTCAACAAATAAAAAAATTCTTTACGAAATATTTAAATTTTTAACCAAATAAATGAATTTTCCACCAAAAATATTAAATGTCTATCAAAAACAAATTTCGACGAAAAATGAAATAGTTAAATATTTAGTTGAAAAAATTAATTTTTCTTTAAAAAAAACTAATTTTCAACCAAAGAAATGAAATTTCAACCAGAAAGATCAATTTTCTACTAAATTAGAATAATTTTTAACAAAATACATGAATTTTCAACGAAATATTTTAATTTTAAATGGGATTTTTCACCTGATAGTGACATTTTCAACCAGAAAGTTTCTTTTTTTTTACCAAAAAAAAACTTTTCAACAAAACAGATGAGTTATCAATTTAAAAAGATTAATTTTCAATAAAAAATAGAATACTTTAATTTTCAGTTCCAGAAATAAGTTTTTAAGCAAGTTAAAAAAATCTACAAAAGAGATCCAAAAAAATTTTTAAACAAATATGGAATAGTTGAATTTTTAGTCAAAAAAATTAATTTTCAATAAAAAAATTAATCTGCAACCAGAGAAATAAAAAATTTCAACCAGAAAAATTATACTAAATAAAAATGATTTTTAACAAGATACATGAATTTTCAACCAAATGTTTTAATTTTGAATGAAATTTTCCACCTGATAGTGAAATTTTCAACCAAAAAGTTTCCATTTTTACCAAAAAAAAACTTTTCAACAAAAGAGATGAGTTAACAATTTAGAAAGATTCATTTCCAATAAAAAATAGAATAGTTTAATTTTTAGTTACAGAAATAAGTTTTTAAGCAAATAAAAAAAATCTACAAAATAGATCCAAAAAAAATTTCGAAGAAATATGAAATAGTTAAATTTTAAGTCAAAAGAATTAATGTTCAATAAAAAAATTAATTTGCAACCAGAGAAATAAAATTTCAACCAGAAAGATTAATTTTCTGCTAAATAAGAATAATTTTTCACAAGATACATGAATTTTCAACCAAAAAGGTTCATTTTTTAACCAAAAAAAAACTTTTAAACAAAAGAGATGAGTCATCAATGAAAAAAGATTAATTTTCAATAAAAAAAAATAGTATTATTTTCAGTTACAGAAATAAGTTTTTAAGCAAATCAAAAAAATCTAAAAATAGATTTTAAAAAAATTTCGAAGAAATATGAAATAGTTAAATTTTTAGTCAGAAAAATTAATTGTCAATAAAAAAGTTAATTTGCAACCAGAGAAGTGAAATTTCAACAAATAAAAGAATTTTTTAAGGAAATAGTTAAATTTGTAACCAAACAAATGAATTTTCTACAAAATAGATTAAATGTTAAAGAATTATTTCTGTGGTTGATAATCTAACTACTTTGTTGAAAATTCTTAGTTTTATTTGGTTGAAAATTGATTTTTTTTTACTCAAAACTCCAACTTTTTGTTCAAAACTTCATTTATTTTGTTGAAAATTTGCTTTTATTTATAAAAAATAAAATTTTTTGCTAAAAATTAATTTTTTTTTTAGTTAAATTCAAATGTTTCTTTATTTAAAATTTAAATATTTTTTAGTTGAAATATCAACTATTACATTTTTTGCTAAGAATTCATCTTTTTTTACTTGAAATTTTACTACTTGGTTGAACCACGTTGTTATAAATTCATTTTTTTGGTTAAAGATTTATGATTTGACTTGAAAAAATATATACCTGACTGAAAATGTTATTTAAAAAAATTTAATTTGTTTTTTTGCTGCATATTTATTTTTTTAATTAAAAATTTAAGTTTTTCGTTGATGATTCATGTAATTTCTTTAAAATTTGTCTTTTTTGATGGAAAATTAATCTTAGAGGAGAAGAAATAATTTTTAAAAAATTAAAGCATTTGGTTGAAAGTTAAACTCCTCAGTAAAAAATTCATTTTTTTAAAAAATATTTTATCATTTAAGTTGGAACTCATCCAATTGGTTAAAAATTACCTTTTTTTAGTTCAAAATTCAACTTTTTAGTTGAAAATTCATCTTTTTTGGTAAAAAATTAATCTTAGAGTAAAAATATATTTTTTCAATTAAACTATTAAGTTAAAAGTTAAGTTAAGCTTTAAAAATCAATTCTTTCTTTAATGATTTATCGATTAAGTTGGAAGTTTATCTATTTTTGCTGAAAATTGAACTATTTTGTTGAAAATTATTTTTTTATCTTGAAAATTAATTTTGTTTATTGAAAATTTAACTATTCCATTTTTGGTTAAAAATTTACCTTTTTTTAGTTTAAAATTCAACTTTTTGGTTGGAAATCCATCTTTTTTGGTAGAAAATTAATCTTAGAATGAAAATATATATTTTTAAAATTTAAATTCTTTAGTTGAAAGTTGAACTGCTTTGTAAAAAATTAATTTTTTAAAATGATTCATCATTTAAGTAGAAAATTCATCTATTTGGTTGGTAATGAGATTTCTTTAGTTTAAAACTCACCTTTTTTGGTAAAAAATTAATCTCCTTGAAGGGAAATTCATTTTTTGAATTAAAGGTTTGGCATTTAAGTTGATTTTGTTTATAATTAGTTTTTTTTTCTTGGAAATTAATTTCTTTTAATGAAATTTGAATTTTTCCATTTTTTATTGAAAATTTATCTTTTTTAGTTGAAAATGCAAGTTTTTGGCTGAAAATTCATGTGATTTCTTAAAAATTTATTTTTTTTGGTAGAAAATTAATCTTTTTGTAGAAAAATTGATTTTTTGGATTACAGATTTATCATGTGAGTTAAAGGTTTCTTTTTTTTTGCTCAAAATTCAAATATTTTGTTGAAAATTCGTTTTGTTTTTTTAAAATTTACGTATTACATCTTTTGTTAAAAATTTGCCTTTTTGAGTTGAAAATTAAACTTTTTGGTCGAAAATTAATCTTGGGGTAAAAATATATTTTTTTAATTAAACTATTTAATTAAAAGTTAAACTGCTTTCTGAACAAATCATTCTTTTTTTAATAATTTATCGATTAAGTTGGTAATTTATCTATTTGGTTGAAAATGAATCTTTTTAGTTAAAAATTTATGTAATTTCTTGAAAATTCGTATTTTTTGGTAGAAAATTAATGTAAGAGTAAAAATATTTTTGCAAAATTAAACTATTTAGTTAGAAGTTGAACTGCTTTGTAAAAAATTCCTTTTTTTTTAAAGATTTATCGTTTAAGTCGGAAATTCATCTATTAGGTTGAAAATGGATTTTTTTAGGTGAAAATCCATGTAATTTCTTAAAAATTCATTTTGTTTGGTAGAAATTTAATCTTCTTATAGAAAAGTTTGTTTTTTGGATTAAAGATTCATGATTTAAGTTAAAGGTTTATCTCTTTTACTGAAAATTTACCTATTTTTCTGAAAATTTTTTTTTGTCTTGAAAAATTATTTTGTTTATTGAAAATTCAGCTGTTTTATTTTTAGTAGAAAGTTTAACTTTTTTACTTGAAAATTCAACTTTTTTGTTAAAAATTGATCTAATTTCTAGAAATTTCATCTTTTTTAGTAGAAAATTAATCTTAGAGGAAAAGTAATTTTTTTAAATGTAACTACTTGATTGAAAGTTGAACTGCTTTATAAAAAATCCATCTTTTTTTTTTAAATTCATCATTAAAGTTGAAAATTTATCTATTTGGTTGAAAATGAAATTTTTTTAGTTAAAAATTTAATGTAATTCCTTGAAAATTCATATTTTTTGGTTGAAAATGAAATTTTGTTAGTTATAAATGTATGTGATTTCTTGAAAATTCATCATTTTTGGTAGAAAATTAATTTTCTCAAAGGAAAATTATTTTTTTTTTAAATAAACTTCTTGATTGAAATTGAAACTGCTTTGTAATAAATTTATTCTTTTTTTTAATGATTCATGATTTAAATTGGAAATGAAATTTTTTTAGTTCAAAATTCAGCTTTTCTGGCAGAAAATTAATCTTGCAAAAAAATTCATTTCTTTCATTAAAGGTTTATCATTTGAGTTGATTTTGTTGATAATTAGTTTTTCTTGTCTTGAAAATTAATTTTGTTTATAGAAATTTAAATTTTTCTATTTTAGGTTGAAAATTTATCTTTCTTTGTTGAAAATGGAACTTTTTAGATGAAAATTCATGTAATTTCTTGAAAATTCATAATTTTTGGCAGGAAATTTATCTTGAGGAAAACTATTTTTTTTTAATGTAAGTACTTGGTTGAAAGTTAAATTATTTTGTAAAAAATTTATTGTTAAAAATAATTTATCATTCAAGTTGGAAATTTATTTATTTGGTTAAAAATGAAATTTTTTAGTTAAAAATGAAATTTTTTAGTTAAAAATGAAATTTTTTAGTTAAAAATGAAATTTTTTAGTTAAAAATTTATGTAATTTCTTGAAAAATTGATCTTTTTTGATAGAACATTAACCTTCTTGAAGGAAAATTCATTTTTTTTTTAAATTATGCTACTCGGTTAAATGTTAAACTGTTTTGTTAAAGATTTATTTTTTTTGTTAATGATTCATCATTCTAGTTGAAAGTTCATCCTATTCGTCGAAAATTTAACTATTTTGTTTAAAATACATTTTTTCTTTGAAAATCAATTGTTTTCGGTTTAAAAATGTTCTTTAAAAATTGCAAATTCAAATAATTGGTTGAAAGTTGAATTTTGTTAAAAATTCATTTTTTTAAAAAGATTTATCATTTGAGTTGAAGGTTCATCTCTTTTGCTGAAAATTTAACTACTTTGTTGAAAATTTGTTTTTGTCTTGAAAATTAATCTTGTTTATTTAAAATTTAACTATTATATTTTTAGTTAAAAATTCACCTTTTTTATTTGAAAATTCAACTTTTTGGTTGAAAATGCATAGAATTTTTTTAAAACCATCTTTTTTGGTAGAAAATTAATCTTAAAGGAAAACTATTTAAAAAAAAATTTAATTACTTGGTTGAAAGTTGAACTGCATTGTAAAAAATTTATTCTTTTTGAAAGTGATTCGTCATTTGAGTTAAAAATTAATTTATTTGCTCAAAAATAAACTTTTTTAAGTTGAAAATTCATGTAATTTTTTGAAAATTCATTTATTTTTAGTTGTAAATTCATATAATTTCTTGTAAATTCATCTTTTTTTGGTAGAAAATTAATCTTCTTGAAGGAAAATTAATTTTCTTTAAATTAAACTACTTGGTTAAAAGTTAAACTGCTTTCTTAAAAATTAATTTTTTGGTACAAAATTGATCTTAGAGAATAATCTCTTTTGCTGAAAATTGTACTATTTTATTGAAAATTAGTTTTTTTAATCTTAAAAATTAAGTATGCTTATGGAAAAATTAACTATTTAATTTTTGATGAAAAATTTACATTTTTTAGTTGAAAATTCAACTTGTTGGTTGAAAATGCATGTTATTTTTTTTTAATTCATCTTTTTTTCTAGAAAATTAATGTTAGAGGAAAACTTATTTAAAAAATAAATAAATTACTTGATTAAAAGTTGAACTGCTTCGTGAAAAACTTATTCTTTTTTTTTAATGATTCATCATTTTCAGTTGAAAATTCATCTATTTGGTTGAAACTGAACTTTTTTCGGGTCGAAAATTCATGTAATTTCTTGAAAATTCATCTTCTTTGGTAGAGAATTAATGTTCTTCAAAGAAAATTCTTTTTTTTTTCAAATTAAACTACTTGGTTGATAGTTAAACTGCTTTCTTAAAAATTCGTTTCTTGTTAGAAAATTACTTGAAGGAAAATTATTTTTTTTAAATGTAACTACTTGATAGAAAGTTGAATAGTTTTTTAAAAAACTCATTTTTTTAATGTTGTTGAAAATTAACTTTTTTTTTTAGTTGAAAATTTATGTAATTTCTTGAAAATTCAGCTTTTTTGGTAGAAAATTAAGCTTCTTTAAGGAAAATTTATTTTTTGTATTAAAGATTTATCATTTGAGTTGAAAGTTCATATCTTTTGCTGAAAATTTAACTAATTTGTTGAAATTTGTTTTTCTTGGCTTAAAAATTAATTCTGTTAATTGAACATTCAACTTTTCTATCTTTGGTTTGAAATGTACCTTTTTTAGTTGAAAATTCAACTTTTTGGTTGAAAATACATGTAATTCTTCTAAAAAATTCATCCTTTCTGGTAGAAAATTAATCTTAGAGGAAAACTAATTTTAAAAAAAATTACTTGGTTGAAAGTCGAACTGCTTTGTAAAAAATTTATTCTTTTTTTTAGTCAGTTATCAGATAAGTTGTAAATTCATCTATTTGGTTGAAAATGAACTTTTATTAGTTGGAAATTCATGTGATTTCTTGAAAATTCATCTTTTTGGATAGCAAAATTAATCTTAGAGGAATAACATTTTTTTAAATTAAACTATATGGTTGAAAGTTGAACTGCTTTGTAAAAAATTCATCCTTTTTTTAAATGGTTCATCGTTTGAGTCGGAAATTTATCTATTAGGTTGAAAATAGATTTTTTCAGGTGAAAATTCTTGTAATTTCTTAAAAATTCATTTTTTTTTGGTAGAAAATTAATCTTCTTATAAAAAGTTCGTTTTTTGAATTAAAGATTCATGATTTAAGTTCAAGGTTTATCTCTTTTACTGAAAATTTACCCTTTTTGTTGCAAATTATTTTTTTTGTCTTTAAAAATAATTTTGTTTATTGAAAATTTAACTGTTCCATTTTTGGTTGAAAATTTAACTTTTTCACTTGAAAATTCAACTTTTTGGTTGAAATTTAAACTACTTTGTATAAAATTTATTTTTCTTTTTTTATAATTTATCGTTTAAGTTGAAAATTGATCTATTTTTTCGAAAATGGATTTTTTTTGTTGAAAACTCATATAATTTCTTAAAAATTGGACTTTTTTGTTAGAAAATTAATCTTCTTGTAGAAAAATTCATTTTCTGGATTAAAGATTTATCATTTGAGTTGAAAGTTATTGTCTTTTCCTGAAAATTTAACTAGTTCGTTTAAAATTAGTTTTTTTTCTCTCGAAAATTAATTTTTTGTCTTTAAAATATAACTATTCCATTTTTGGTTAAAAATTCTCCTTTTTCAGTTGAAAATTCAACTTTTTCAGTTGAAAAGTCAACTTTTTCGTTAAAATTTCATCTTTTTTAGTGGAAAATCAATCTTAAAGGAAATGCAGTTTTTTTTTAATGTGACTGCTTGATTGAAAGTTGAACTTCTTGGTAAAAAATTCATCCTTTTTTTTAAAGAATTCATCATTTAAGTTGGAAATTAATCTATTTGGTATGAAATCAAATTTTTTAAGTTAGAAATGTATATAATTTCTTGAAAACCTATCTTTTTTGGTAGTATATTAATCTTAGAGGAAAATTAGTTTTTTTAAATGTAAGTACTTGATTGAAAGTTGAACTGTTTTGTAAAAAGTTCATTCTTTTTTTTTAATTATTCATTATTGAAGTTGGAAATGAAATTTTTTTTGTTCAAAATTCAGCTTTTTTGGTAGAAAATTAATCTTGCAGAATAATTCATTTCTTTTATCAAAGGTTTATCATTTGAGTTGATTTTGTCGATAATTAGTTTATTTTTGTCTTGAAAATTAATTTTGTTTATAGGAATTTGGATTTTTTCAATTTTTGGTTAAAAATGTATCTTTCTTAGTTGAAAGTGCAATTTCTTAGATGAAAACTCATGTCATTTTTTGAAAATTTATATTTTTTGGTAGAAAATTAATCTTCTTGAACGAAAATTCTTTTTTTTTTAAATTAAGCTACTTGTTTAAAAGTTAAACTGCTTTGTTAAAGATTTCTTCTTTTTGTTAATAATTCGTCCTTTTCGTTGAAAATTCACCTATTTTGTTTGAAATACATTTTTCTTGATAATTTTTTAAAATTTTTAATTGATATTTTCTCAATTACGAATTCAAATAATTAGTTGAAAGTTAAATTCTGTTGAAAATTTATTTTTTGGATTACAGATTTATTATTTGAGTTGAAGGTTTATCTCTTTTGCTGAAAATTTAACTTATTTGTTAAAAATTAGTTTTTTGACTTTAAAATTACTCTTGTTTATTTTAAATCAAACTATTAAATTTTTAATGGAAAAACTACCTTTTTTAATTGAAAATTCAACTTTTTGGTTGAAAATGCATGGAATTTTTTCAAAATTCATCTTTTTGGTAGAAAATTAATCTTAAAGGAAAACTATTTTTAAAAAAATGTAATTACTTGGTTGAAAGTTGAACTGCTTTGTAAAAAATTTATTCTTTTTTAAAGTGATTCATCATTTGAGGTTAAAATTAATTCATTTGATTGAAAATAAACTTTTTCTATTTGAAAATTCATCTTTTTTAAGTTGAAAATTCATATAATTTCTTGTAGTTCATCTTTTTTTTAGTACAAAATTAATCTTAAAGGAAAATCTCTTTTGCTGAAAATTGTACTATTTCGTTGAAAATTTATGTTTTTAATCTTGAAAATTAATTATGCTTATGGAAAATTTAACTATTCAATTTTTGATGAAAAATTTACATTTTTTAATTAAAAATTCATCTATTTGGTTTAAAATGAACTTTTTTTTGGTTGATAATTCATGCAATTTCGCGAAAATTCATCTTTTATTGTAGAAAATTATTCTTCTTGAAGAAAAATTCATTTTTCAAATTTAACTACTTGGTTGAAAGTTAAACTGCTTTTTTAGAGATTTATTGTTTTTGTTAAAGATTTATCATTTCAGTTGAATTTTTATCTCCTTTGCTGAAAATTTAACTAATAATTAAACTAATTTATTAATAATTAAAAATGAATGAATTAGTCACTTTTCACTGATTCTAATCACATCATCCCTTAAGTATCCTATTTTAATAATTTTGTCCAAATTTTCTGGCAGGTCAGTATTTTTTTGGAGAGCCGGAGGCGATGGAAGATACCAATCGCAAATATTTCTTCCACCAAGTCCCTTGGATTCGCAAAAACACAGATCGAAACTCGGTGGTGGTTCTTTTAATTGGACGACCGTTTGCTGGGCAGAACCGAAACTTCTGCTGATGAGTTCTTCCTTCGGAGAATTAATTTCCTGGGATTTGACAAAAGTCAGCGGAAAAAACAAGCCAGTTTATAAACTAATTCACGCTTTTCATAATCGAGGATTGTTCAGCATTGCGACTCATGTTCAAATTGAAGACAAGAATGAGCAGACAAACTGGAGGGAAAAAATTGCGTTCGTATTTTTTTATTATATTCATTATTATTACTTTAGTACTATAATTATGTACAAGGTTGCTACGAAAATCCAATTTCGAAATTCCGTGAATTTTTTTTTGAATTTCCCTAACCATTTTTTAATTACCGTGACGTTTATTTATTTTTTTGTCAGGTATAAAAAAAAACCTACACCTTGGAGATCAATAATGTGAATGCAAAATATGTGTATTTCTAAATTTATTTTAAAGCCTTAATTGTAAATTAAAATTATAAACCTTCAACCAGAGAAATGGATTTTCAATCAAGAAGATAAATTTTTAACCAAGAAACTTAAATTTCTATAAAAAAAACACGAATTTTGAACCAAATAGTGCATTTTGTAACTAAAACAAATTCAATTAAAAATAAACGCATTTTCAACAAAATAGTTAAATTTTCAACAACAAAAAATAATTTTTAACCGAAAAGATAAATTTTCAACCAAAGAAATTCATTTTTAACTTAAATGATGAACCTTTAACCAAAAAAATGAATTTCTAATCAAGAAGATAAATTTTTAACTAAGAAGATAAATTTGCTATCAAAAAAGACGATTTTTTAATACAATTACATAAAATAGTTACATTTTCAACGACGAAATTGAATTTTTCACCATGAAGATCAATTTCCAATGATGAAGGTTAATTTTTGATCGAAAAAAATTGATTTTAACAAAATACATGATTTTTTAATAATATAGTTAAATTTTTAACCAAGGAAATTAATTGTCAACTAAAATTATGAACCCTCAACCAAAGAAATGAATTTTATATCAAGAAAATACATTTTTAACCAAGAAGATTAAATTTCTATCAATAATGGAATAATAAAAAATTATGGAATTTCTAACGAAAAAAGATCAATTTTTTACTAACAAAAAACATGAATTTTTAATCAAGTAGTTCAATAAAAAAAATGGAACAGTTAAATTTTATTTATAAAAAAATTAATTTCAAATTTAAAATAAACAAATTTTCAACAAAATAGTTTTATTTTCAAAAAAAGAACATGAATTTTTAATCAGAAAGATAAATTGTCAGCCATGAAAATTAATACTCGACAACCATAACAATTAATTTTAAACCATGAAAATTAATTTTCATCAATAAAAATTAATTTTCATGTTAGAAAATTAATTTTTAACCATGAGAACTAATTTTCTGCAATGAGTATTAATTTTCATCAATGAAAATTAGTTTTCGACCATGAAAATTAATTTTAAACCATAAAAATTAATTTTTAACCATAAAAATTAATTTCTAACCGAAAAAGTTAGATTTTTAACAA
The DNA here is from genome assembly GCA_032357855.1 of Amphibolips quercusostensackenii. Lineage (NCBI taxonomy): Eukaryota > Metazoa > Arthropoda > Insecta > Hymenoptera > Cynipidae > Amphibolips > Amphibolips quercusostensackenii. Next base: position 1,442,442 of record JAUELO010000243.1, on the reverse strand, counting down.
AAAAGTTCAATTTTAAACTAAAAAAATTAATTTTAAAATAAAATGATGAACCTTCAACCAAAGAAATAAATTTTCTATTAAGAAGATAAATTTTTAACTAAGAAGATGAAATTTCTATAAAATAAGACGAATTTTTAACCAAATATTAGAATTTGTAATAAAAAAATTTCAATTTAAAATAAATGAATTTTCAACGACATAGTAAAATTTTTAACAACAAAAATGAATTTTTAACCAAAAAGATCAATTATCAACCCTGAAGGTTAATTTTTATTAGAAATACATGAAGTTAAAAAATACATGAATTTAAAAAAATGCATAAATTAAAAGAAAATGAATGTTTGATAAAATAGTTAAATTTTCAACCAAGGAAATTAATTTTCAACTAAAATTATGAACCCTTAACCAAAGAAATAAATTTTATATCAAGAAGATACATTTTTGACCAAGAAGATTAAATTTCGATCAATAATGGAATTTTTAACGAAAAATGATCATTTTTTTACTGACAAAAAACATGCATTTTTAATCAAGTAGTTAAATTTTGTAAAAAAAAATGGAATAGTTACAGTTTATTCAAGAAAAGTCAATTTCCAATTTAAAATAAACAATTTTTCAACAAAATAGTTTAATTTTCAACAAAAAAACATGAATTTTTAACCATAAAGATAAATTTTCAACAATGAAAATTAATTTGCTACCATGAAAATTAATTTTCAGCAATTAAAATTAATTTTTAACTATGAAAATTAATTTTCTACCATAAAAATGAATTTTTTACAGAAAAAGTTTAATTTTAACAAAATAGTTCAATTTCAAACTAAAGAAATTAATTTAAAACTAAAATGATGAACTCTCAACCGAAAAAATGAATTTTCTATCAAGAAGATAAATTTTTAAACAAGAAGATGAAATTTCTATTAAAAAAAAGACGAATTTTAACTAAATATTAGAATTTTTGATAAAAAAAACTTCAATTTACAATAAATAAGTTTTCAACGAAATAGTGAAATTTTCAACAACAAAAATGAATTTTCAACCAAAATGATAATTTTTTAACCCTGAAGGTTAATTTTTGTTAGAAATACATGAAGTTCAGAAAAATACATGATTTAAAAAAAAATTCATGAATAAAAAAATAAATTTTTAATACAAAATTTACATTTTTAATCAAAGAAATTAATTTCCAACTAAAATCCTGAACTTTTAATCAAAGAAATAAATTTTTAATCAAGAAGATAAGTCTTTAACCAATAAGATGCAATTTATATAAAAAAAGACGAATTTTGAACCAAATAGTGGAATTTTTAACGAAGAAAAAATTTTTTACTAACAAAAAAGATGAATTTTCAACCAAGTAGTTAAGTTTTGTACACAAAATAAAACAGTTAAATTTTCATTCAGAAAAATCAATTTTAAATTTAAAATAAACAAATTTTTAGCGAAATAGTTAAATTTTAACAAAAAAATTATTTTTCAACCAAAAAGATTAATTTTATAACAAAAAGGATAAAAAATTTTAAAAATACATGAGTTTTTAACCAAATAGTCAAATTTTTAACAAGAAAAAACAACGGATTTTTAACAAAAAATAGAGTAGTTAAATTTTCTGTTAAAAAAAAATTTAAGAAAAAAAACAAATGCTGAACAAAATAGTTAAATTAGCAATCAAAGTAATGCATTTTTAAATAAAAAGATCAGTTTTCAACCAAGAAGAATAATTTACTAACAAAAAAGATAAATTTTGAACAAAATACATAGTAGGTAAGTTTTTTACCAAAGAAATTAATTTCCAACTAAAATGATAAACCTTCACTCAAAAAAATGAATTTTAAATCAAGCAGATAAGCTTTTATGAAAGAAGTTCAAATTTATACAAAAAAGGAGAATTCCCAACCAATTAGTGGAATTTTCAACAAAAAAAAATATAAATTTTCAGTTTAAAATAAACGAATTTTCAAGTAAATAGTTAAATTTTCAACAACAATAATGGAGTTTCAACCAAAAAGATGAGTTTTCAACTATGAAGGTTAATTTTCATCCAAAAAAGATTAATTTTTTTAACCAAAGAATTTAATTTCTAACTAAAATGATGAACCTTCCCAAAGAAATTAATTTTCTGTCAAAAAGATAAAGTTTTAAGCAAGAATCTTAAATCTCTATCAAAAAGACAATTTTTCAACAAAATAGTGAAATTTTTGACGAAAATGATATATTTTAAATTTAAAATAAACCAATTTTCAACAACCAAAAAGATCAGTTTTCAATTATGAAGATTAATTTTTAACCGCAAAAATTCATTTTTTAAACAAAGAATTTAATTTTGAACTAAAATAATGAATCTTCAACCAAAGAAATGAATTTTCAATCAAGAAGATACATTCTGAGCGAAGAAGTTTAAATTTATAGGAAAAAAAAGAATTTTAAACAATTTAGGGAAATTTTTACCAAATTATTGGAATTCTTATCAAAAAAAAATTTCCAATTTAAAATAAACCAATTTCCAACTAAATTGTTAAATTTTCAACTGAAAAAGATTATTTTTGAACAAAATACATAAGTTTTTAATAAAATAGTTCAATTTTGTACCAAAGAAATGATTTTTCAATCAAAAAAGTAAATTTTTAACCCAGAAGTTTAAATTTCCATAAGAAAGACGAATTTTTAACAAAATAGTTAAATTTTTGACAGTAAAAATTAATTTTTAACCAAAAAGATCAATTTTCAACCTTGAAGGTTAATAATCAGCCGAAAAAGACTAATATTGTTATCAAAGAATTAAATTTTTAATAAAAATGATGAACCTTCAACCAAAGAAATGGATTTTCATTCAAGAAGATACATTTTGAATTAAGAAGTTGAAATTTCTAGCAGAAAATGCGATTTTTTAACAAAATACATCAATTTTCAACCAAATAATTAAGTTTTTAATCTCTAAAGATAAATTTGGAAACAAAAAATTTCAAGAAAATAGTTTAAAAAAAAATTAATTCTCATCGAAAAATGCGATATTTAATGCTTCCACAACACATATAAATTTTCAATTTAAAATAAACGCATTTTCATCAAAATAGTAACATTTTTACCAACAAAAATGAATTTTTAACCAAAAAAGATAAAATTTCAACTATGAAGATTAATTTTCAACTGTAAAAGATTAATTTTTAACAAAATACATCGATTTTTAATAAAACAGTTAAATTTTTAATAAAAGAAGAATGTTCAACCAAATATTGGAATTTTTAACGTAAAATGATAAATTTTCAATTTGAAATAAACGAAGTTTTAGCAGAATAGTTAAATTTTCAACAACGAAGATTAATTTTTAACAAAAAAGATAAAGTTTCAACCGAAAAAGATTAATTTTTAACAAATTGCATAAATTTTTAAATAAATATTTGAATTTTCAATCAAATAAATTAATTTTCAACTAAAATGTTGAATCTTTAACGAAAAAAATGAATTTCCATTAAGAAGATGAATTTTCAACCAAGAAGTTTAGATTTTTATTAAAAAAAAAAATTTTTTTACAAATTAGTGTAATTTTTAGGGGAAAGAAGATCAATTTTCAGTTTAGAATAAACGAATTGTCAACAAAACAGTTAAATTTTTGACAACACAAATGAATTTTTAATCAAAAAGATCAATTTTTTACCAAAAAAGATTAATTTTCATTCAATTAGTGGAATTTTTAACAAAAAAAATACCAATTTTTAGTTTAAAATAAACAAATTGTCAACAAAAGAGTTAAATTTCCCACAGCAATAATGAAGCTTTAACCAAAAATATCAATTTTCAACCGTAAATATTATTTAATTTTCACAGAAGATGATATTTGTACAATAACAGGTAAATTTTAAAACCAAAAATATGAATTCTCAACAATAAAGTTAATTTTAATTTCAATTAATTTCAACCTAAAAAGTCCAATTTTCAATTTAAAAAAATTTCAATTGAGGAACCAAATTTTTAACAGGAGGATGAATTTTCAAACAAAAAATTGTATAATTATTTGTTCGTTGCCTAAGTTTATTAAATCTCATTAAGATTTATGGCGGGGAAAGGGGAATTAAAAAACGCCTTTTTCAATTTGTGC
>JAUELO010000243.1:1425360-1438246 GCA_032357855.1 Amphibolips quercusostensackenii | reverse complement strand
AATTTGCAAGTGTTGCTCAGTAGCGTATTTGCTTTCTTGATCCCCCGCTCTTAAGTGAATTTCATAAATGATAAATTATTTTTATACTGAACCGTTTCAGTTACATTTTTATTCTTTTCTATATAGTTATAATTTTCTTTTCAGCCAATTTTCTTAATCTGCACATAGCATAATAATTATTGATTTGTTCACAAAGTAGAACAGAGTTCGTTTCAAATCATTGAAATCTTCTTAAATGTTTTTCAACTAAGAACGATTTTTCAGTAGAAAAAGAAAAAAAATTCAACCAAATTACTAAATTTTCAAGCTAAAAGGCAAATTTCCTAGAAAAATAGTATAATTTTCAACCCGAAAATATGAATTTTCAATTATTTTCACTAAATAGTTTAATTTTTTACCAAAGCAGACGAATTTTTAAATAAGAAACATTCATTAGTCAAGAAAGAAAATAAATTTTAACCCAATCACTGAATTTTTAAGCTAAGGCCAATTTTATTTTGAAAAACAGTCAAATTTTTATTACAAATATATAAATTTAAAGACAAAAACTAATTTTAATACCAAATTGTTTAATTTCCTATTAAAGTAGACGAATTTTTAACCAAGAAAGATTTCGCAACCCAGAAAGACGAATTTCGTACAAAATAGTGGAATTTTCACCAAAAATTTTTATTTTCAACCAAAAAGAATGATTTTGAAACAAAGCAATTGGATTTTCAAACAAGTAGTACAATTTTCAAAGAAAAAGTTGTCAGCCAAATACTTGAATTTTTAAACTAAAATTCTAATTATCTAAAGAAACAGTAGAATTTTCTACACTAATATATGAATTTTCGTTTTTAATTCTTTATGAAATATTTGAAATATTTGTGAAATACTTTTTTAATCTTTGTGTGTGAAATCTTTTTTATTCGTTTGAAATCATTAAAATCTTTTGAAATCTTCGAATATTGGATGAAACCTTTTGAAATCGTTCAAAATCATTTAAATGTTTTGAAATCTTTGAAATTTTTAAAATATTTCGATATTTATTTTTCTTTCTTGATTAAAACATCTTTTTGGTTGAAAATTCAATAATTTAATTTCGATTTGTTTTCTTTTTTGACTGAAAAATCTTTCTGGGTTAAAAATTCGTTTTTTTTTGGTACAAAAATACAATAATTTGATTGATATTTATTTTTCTTTCTTGATTAAAACATCTTTTGGGTTGTAAATTCAGTAATTGGATTAAAATTCGTTTTCTTTCTCAACAGAAAAATCTTTCTTGGTTGAAAATTAATTTTTTTTTTAAATTCGTCCTTTTGCTTTAAAAATACACTTCTGTTAAAAGAAATTTTATCTTTTGGTTAAAAACTTAACTGTTTTGTCAATTATGAATCCATTTTTGTTGAGAATTCAACTTTTTTGTTAAAAATTAATTTTTTTTTATTCATCATTTCTTATGAAAATTTTTTTAAATTAATTTTTTAATTGAAAATAAGTATTATTAACTAACTATTCTATTTTTGGTTTAAACTTGATCTTTTTTGTTTGAAAATTCATCTTTTTGGTTAAAAATGACCTTTCATATTAAAAATTCAACTTTTTTTTTTAATTCGGTTTCTTTTGTTTGAAAATTCATTTCCGTTGATAGAAATTTTATCTTTATGGTTGAAAAAGGAACTGTTTGATCGCAAATGAATCAATTTTGGTTGAGAATTGACCTTTTTGGTTAAAAATTTATCTCTTTGGATTAATTTTTTTAAATTAAAATTTTAAAAATTACCTTTTATTTTGGGAGTTTATACGTTAGGGTTGACATTCACCTCTTTTTTTGGAAGTTTGTCTTTTTGGTTTGAAAATTTGTTTCCATTAATATAAATTCTATCTTTTTGGTTAAGGTTCATTATTTTGATTAAAAAATCATTTTTTATGGTTAAAAATTGATTTTATCAACTGAATATTAAACTTTTATATTTTTTGTTAAATATTGATCTTTTTTACTTAAAAATTTAACTATTAATTGATATAATGACAATAATGTTTTTGTCGAAAATTCATATTATTAGCTTGAAAATTCAAATGTCTTGTAGAAAATACATCTTTGTGACTCGAAAATTCAAAATTTGGTTACATTTTTTCTTTCTTGATTGAAATATTTTTCTTGGTTGAAAATTCAACTAGTTGGCTGAAAGTAGAACTACTTTGTTTAAAATTAATTTTTTTGATTGAAAATTTGTTATTTTGGTTGAAAATTTAACTGTTTTTCTAATTCGTTACTTTTTTGGCTGAAAATTAATTTTTTCTCAAACTAAAACTTGAACAATTCGATTTTTGGTTAAAAATTTATCTTTTTCAATTGAAAATTCAACTTCTTGTTTAAAAAATTTGTCTTTTTGGGTTGAAAATTTAACTATTTTTGTAGAAAATTTGAGTATTTATTTCAAAATTAACTTTCACTTGAAAATTCGTATTTTTTGTTTGAAAATTCAAATGTTCTGTATAAAATTCATCTTCATGGCTTGAAAATTTATCAATTTGGTTAAATTTTTTCTTTATTAATTGAAATATCTTTTTTGTTTGAAAACTCAACTATTTTATTATTTTACTTTTGTAATTCATCGCTTTCAGTTAAAATTTTATTTTTTGGTTAAAAATATAACTGCTTTCATATGTTTTTTATTTAAAATTAAATTTCTTAATTGATATATCTACTATCAACTTTTTTGTTAAAAAATTTTGTTTTTGTTTAATTCAGCTGTTTTTAAATTTAGATTAATATCTTTTTTCGTTTAAATATCAACTATTACATTTTTCGTTGAGAATTTATCTTTTTTGATTAAAAATTCAACTATTTTGCTGAAAGATTAATTTTTTAGTTGGATTCAACTATTCCTTATTCGAAATAAAAATCTTTTTTGGTTGAAAATTCAACTGTTTGATGGAAATTTGAACCTGACTGAACTACTTTATAAAAATTCACTTTTTTGGTTGGAGATTCATCATTTTAGTTGCAAAGTCGTCTCTCTGCATGAAAATTGTTTGTTTTTTTTCGTTGAAAATTGTTTTTACTTGAGAATTTAACTATTTAGTTGAGAATGACTTTTTACGTTAAAAATGTAACTCTTTTTTTTTTAATTCGTTTTTTTTACTTTAAAAACTCATTTCCATTGATAGAAATTTTATCTTTTTATTTTTAAATGTTAAAAATTTGGTCAAAAATTAATCTACTATTTTGGCTGAGACTTCAACAGCATTGTTAAAAATTAATTTTGTTAAAAATTCATTATTTCAGTTGAAAATCCACCTCTTTGGATGAAAGTTTGTTTTTTTTATTGAAAATTAATATTTTTATGTGAAAACTTAACAATAACCCTTGATATTGAAAATTTATGCATTCGAGTTGAACATAAAAAAATTTATTAGGAAGTTTTTTTCTTTCTTGAACTGAAATACATTTTGATTTAATCCTGTAAAATTATTTTTCAGATGTCATGGCACCCCGAGAAGGAAAATCTCCTCGCTTTCGGAACTGGAGAAGGTCGGATTGGAGTTTACGATACAAATGCAACAAAACCGCCTCTTTTATACAGACAATATCACCGAAATGTTGTATATTCTCTACACTGGGGACCTGCACCAAATGTCAAATTATACGCCTTATATTCCTGTGCAGACGGCGAATTAGTTTTTTATAATCCAGAAAATTCAGACGAGGGTACGCATTTAATTTATAAATAATCTCAGACTTCACAATCTTTCCCCTATTTCCCCTTAATCCCTTTTTTAAAAATAATTCTTCTTTTCCCCCTGTTTTCCAGAAGCTTCCTCTTTTTTTTTCTTTTTTTGCTCAAATGAAAATTGAATTATTCGTACCCAATATTTGCAAACTTGAACCTATTAAAATCTTTTTTTTTCAATCTTTCTGAAATCATCGTGAAATCTTTCTAATCTTTATGAATTTTTTTGGAATCATTGAAAGATTTTGAAATATTTGAAATATTCCTGGAATTTTTTTAAACGTTTAAAATATTTTTGAAATTTTTTTAAATCCTTGTGAAATCATTGAAATATTTTGAAATATTTGAAATCTTTGGAATGTTTATGAAATATTTCCAAATCTTTGTGAAGGGTGAAAGTATTGAAATTTTTTGTGATCTTTAAAATCTTTTTTGGGTATTTTTAAATTTTTATGTAATTATTAAAGTATTTTGAGATATTTATAAAATTTTTGTAATCGTTCTGAAATCATTAAAACATTTCTAAATATTTGTAATATTTGTGAAATCTTTCTCATTTGTTTGGGAATGTTTAAGATCATTATTATATTTTTTGGAATCTTTTAAATCTTTTTGAAATCTTTTTTAATTTTTTTGAATCTTTGTGATATCATTGAAATATTTTGAAATATTAAAAATATTCCTGGAATTTTTTGGAATGTTTAAAATATTTTTGAAATTTTTTTCAATCCTTGTGAAATCATTGAAATATTTTGAAATATTTGAAATCTTTGGAATGTTTTTAAAATATTTAAAAATCTTTGTGAAAGTATTGAAATTTTTTGTAATCTTTAAAATCTTTTTCGAGTATTTTTAAATTTTTATGTAATTAAAATATTTTGAGATATTTGTGAAATTTTTGTAATCGTTCTGAAATCATTAAAACATTTCGAAATATTTGAAATATTTGTGAAATCTTTCTGATTTGTTTGGGAATGTTTGAGATCATTATTATATTTTTTTAAATCTTTGAAATCTTTTTGGAATCTTTTAAATCTTTTTGAAATCTTTTTAAATCTTTGCGTTATCATTGAAATATTTTGAAATAATAGCGAAATTTTTTTTATTGTTTTTGAAATCTTTTTAGATTTATGACATATTCATGAAATTTTCTGAAATCATTGAAATTATTTACGAAATCTATTGAAATCTTTTAAAATCTTTATTAAATTTTTCGGAATCTTTGAAATATTTTGAAATATCTGTGAAATTTTTTTATTGTTTCTGAAATCTTTTGAGGTCGATGAGATATTTATGAAAATTTTTGAAATCATTGAAATATTTCTGAAATCTATTGAAATCATCATGAAATTTTTCGGAATCTTTGAAATCGTTGATAAATCTTTTGAAATCTATTGAAATATTTGATACCTTTGTGCAATCATTGAAAATTTTTTAAATATTTGTTAAACCATATAAATCTTTTTAAAATCTATTGAAATCTTTAAGATCTTTATCAAATTTTTTGAAATCATTTAAATCATTTGTGAAATCTTTACGCATTTTTTTGGAATCTTTGAAATCTTTGGTCAATCTTTTAAAATCTATTGAAATATTGGGAATCTTTTTGAACTCTATGAAAATTTTTTTAATATTCGTGAAACATTTGAAATCTTTCTAAAATGTTTTGGAATTTTTGGGATCTTCATGAATTTTTTATTTAATATTTAAATCTTTTTAAATCTTTGTGTAATTATTAAAATATTTTGAAACATTTGTTTAATTTTTCTAATTTTTCTTAAATCTTCTAAGATCTTTGAGATATTTATGGAATTTTCAGAAGTCATTTGAATCATTTGCGAAATTTTTTTAAATCTTTATAAAATTTTTTGAAATCTTTGAAATCTTTGGTAAATGTTTTAAAATCTATTGAAATATTTAAAATCTTTGTGAAATCATTGAAAATTATTGAAAAATTTGTGAAATCATTAAAAATGATTGAAATATTTGTGAAATCTTTGAAATCTTTCTGAAATATGTTGGAATCTTTAAGATCTATATGAAATTTTCTGAAATCATTGAAGTCTTTGTTATATCTTGCGAAACCTTTGAAATCTTCCTGAAATCATTTAAACATTTCGAAACATTTGTAATATTTGTGAAATTTTAAAAATCATTTTTAAATGTTTTGGAATCTTTGAGATCTTTTGAAATCTTTGAAATCTTTTGAAACATTTGTGAAATTTTTTCAATCTTTATGAAATATTTCGAGATCTTTGAGATATTTATGAAATTTTTTGAAATATTTGAAATATTTGTGAAATCTATTGAAATTTTTATGAAATTTTTTCGAATCTTTGAAATCTTTGGTGAATCTTTTAAAATCTATTGAAATCTTTGAAATCTTTGTGCCAACATTGACAATTTTTTAAATATTTGTGAAATCATTCAAATGTTTCTAAAATCTATTGAAATCTTTAAGATCTTTATGCAATTTTTTGAAATTATTTGAGAAATCCATTTAAATCTTTATAAAATTTTTTGGAATCTTTGAAATCTTTGGTAAATTTTTTAAAATCTATTGAAATATTTGAAATCTTTGTGAAATCATTGAAATTTTTTTAATATTTGTGAAATCTTTCAAATCTTTCTGAATTTCATTGGAATCTTTAAGATCGCTATGAAATTTTTTTGAAATCATTTGTGAAATCTTTTGAAATATTTCTAAAATGTTTTGGGATTTTTTAGATCTTTATGGGTTTTTTGGAATCTTTGAAATATTTTTGAAATTTTCGTAATTTTTTTAAAATCTTTTGAGATCTTTGAGATATTTATGACATTTTTTGAAGTCATTGAAATATTTGTGAAAACTATTTAAATCTTTATGTAATTTTTTGGAATCTTTGAAATCTTTGGTAAATCTTTGAAAATTTATTGAAATCTTTAAAATCTCTGTGCTATCATTGAAAATTTTTGAAATATTTGTAAAATTTTGGTAATTTTTCTTTAATCTTTTGAGATCTTCAAGATATTTATGAAATTTTTTGAAGTCATCGAAATATTTGTGAAATCTTTTGAAATCTTTTAAAATCTTTATGAAATATTTGGAATGTTTGAAATATTTTTAAAATATTTTTAAATCTTTGTGAAATTATTTAAATTTTTTGTAATCTTTGAAATTTTTTAGGAGTCTTTTTAAATTTTCATGTAATTATTAAAATATTTTGAAATATTTGCGAAATTTTTTTTATTGTTTCTGAAATCTTTTGAAATCGATGAGACATTTATGAAATTTTTTGAAATCATTGAAATATTTCTGAAATCTATTGAAATCTTTAGGAAATTTTTTTGAATCTTTGAAATCGTTCATAAATCTTTTAGAATCTATTGAAGTATTTGATATCTTTGTGCAATCATTGAGATTTTTTTTTAATATTTGTGAAATCATTAAAATCTTTCTGAAATCTATTGAAATATTTAAGATCTTTATCAAATTTTTTGAAATCATTAAAATCATTTGTGAAATCTTTATGAATTTTTTTTGGATCTTTGAAATATTAAGTAAATCTTTAAAAATCTTTTGAAATATTGGGAATTTTTTTGACATTGTTGAAATTTTTTTTAATATTTGTAAAATATTTAAAATCTTTCCTAAAATGTTTTGGAATTTTTGTTATCTTTATGGATTTTTTCGGAAGCTTTGAATCATGTTAAATCTTTGTGTAATTATTAAAATATTTTGAAACATTTGTATAATTTTTGTAATTTTTTTTAATCTTTTGAGATCTTTGAGATATTTATAAAATTTTCTGAAGTCATTTAAATGATTTGCAAAATTTTTTAAAATCCTCGTGAAATTTTTTGAAATCTTTGGTGAATCTTTTAAAATTTATGAAAATATTTAAAATCTTTGTGAAATCATTAAAAATTATTGAAATATTTGTGAAATATTAAAAAAATTTCCTGAAATATTTTGGAATAGTTGAGATCTTCATGAAATTTTTTGGAATTTTTTTAAATCTTTTAAATCTTTTGAAATCGTTTTAAATGTTCGGAATATTTTTCAGTCCTTTTAAGACTTTGAAATGTTTAGAAATATTTCTGAAATTCTTTTAATGTTTCTGTAATCTTTTGTGATTTTTGAGATATTTATAAAATGTTTTAAAATCATTGAAATCTATTGTAAAATCTATTGAAATCTTCAGAAATGTTTATGTAATTTTTTAGAATCTTTGAAATCTTTGTGAAATCATTGAAACTTTTTAAAATGTTTGTGAAATCTTTTAAATCTTTCTGAAATCTATTTAAATCTTTAAGATTTTAATGAAATTTTTTTAAATCATTGAAGCCTTTGTTAAATCATTTAAAGTCTTTGTGAAATCATTGAAACATTTCGAAATATTTGAAATGTTTGTCGAACCTTTGGAAAATCATTTAAAATATTTTCAGTCTTTGTGAAATATTTTTAATTTCTGTGAAACCTCCGAAACTTTTATGAAATCTATTGAAATCTTTTGAAATCTTTTTCAATTTTCATTAAACTTTTTAGAAACTTTGCAATCTTTGTTTAATCTTTTTAATTCTTCATGAAACTTTTTTTAATTTTTGAAATCTTTGTTGAATCTTTTGAAATCTTTGTGAAATCATTTAAACATTTCAAAATATTAAAAACATTTGTGAAATATTTAGAAAATCAGTTGAAATTTTAAAAAAATTTGTGGAATCTTTGAAACTTTTATGAAATCTATTAAAATCTTTTGCAATCTTCATGAAACTTTTTGGAATCTTTGAAATCTTTGTTAAACCTTTTGAAATCTTTGTTAAACCTTTTGAAACCTTTGTTACATCTTTTGAAATCTTTGCAAAATTATTCAAATATTTTAAAATATTTGCAATATCTTTAAAATCTTTGTAAAATATTTAAAACCTTTGTGAAATTTTTCTAGAAGCTTTCAAAAATCTTTGAAATTTTTTTGAAAATTTTGTGAAATCATTGAATTTTTTGTGAACTCTTTTAGAATATTTGTGAAGTCGTTTAGATTGTTCGAAACTTATGTGAAATATTTTGAAATATTTGTTAAACCTTTTAAAATCCCTGTACCATCATTCAAATATTTGGACTTTTTGTAAAATCTTTAGACCATTTTTGAAAGTTTTTGATTGAAGTTAATTCTTTTTTGTTAAAGAGTCTACTATTATCTTTTTTCTTATAAAGATTATCACTTCTGGTTAAAAATTTTATAATTTTTTTTATTTTATTTTTATTTATTTATTAATCAATTATTTTGTTATAAATTCCATTATTTAGTTGAAAATTATCTTTTTTGGTACAAAATTCAACTTCTCAGTCTTTTTTTGTGTGGAAAATTCTACTATTCAATTTTTTGTTCAGAATCCGTCTCTTTTGTCCAAAAATTGTATTATTTGGTTAGCAGTTCAATTATTTTGATAATAATTTAACTTTTTTGTTGAAAATTCATGTGTATAGTAGAAAATCTTTTTGGTTGAAAATTGAACTATTTTGTTGAAAATTCGTCGATTGCGGTTGAATTTAACTGTTTTTTTATTCAGAATAATAATCTTTCTTGGTTGAAATATCAACTGTTACATTTTTTATGGGAATTCGTCTTTTAGTATAAAATTCAACTACTTGGATAAAAGTTGAACTACTTTGTTAAAAAGACATTTTTTTATGATTCTTTTTTCTAGTAGAAAATTAATCTATTCCATTTTTGGTTAAAAATTTATATTCTTTAGTTGAAAATTCAACTTTTTGTTTGAAAATTTATCTATTTTGTTGCAAATTCTTCATTTTGCATTAAAAATTCATTTTTTAGTTGAAGATTCATCATTTTAATTGTAAGTTATTTCTTCTTTCGTTGATTTTTTTTTTAATTAATTTTTTAACGAGAAATGTAAATATTTAATTTTTGGTTAATTTTTTTTTAGATGAAAATTGATATGTTTTGTTGCGAATTCGTTTTTTTAAAATTAAAAATTCATTTTTTTGGTTCAAGATTTGTCATTTTAGTTGAAAGTTAATTTTGTTGGTTGGAAATTCGTTATTTTTTTTGCTAAAAATTAATTTTGCAAAACAAAAATGTGAATATTCCTGTTTTGGTTAAAATTTTTTTTAGATGAAAATTCATGTGTGTTTTTGCGAATTCGTCTTTTATTCATTTAAAACTCATTCTTTTTGTTGACGATTCGTTATTTGAACTGAAAGTTAATTTTTTTGGTTGAGAATTGAGGTTTTTATTAAAAATCCATTTTTTTAGTTGAAAATTCATGTATTTTGTTGTAAATTCGTCATTTTTTATTAAAAATTAATTTTTCTCGTTAAAGATTCATCATTTTAGTTACAAGTTAATTTCTTTAGTTGAAAATTCGATTTTTAAAAAATTAATTTTATAAACTGAAAATGTAACTATACTATTTTTAGTTAAAAATTCAATTTTTTAGATGATAATGCTTGAATTGTGTTTTGCAATTTCGTCCTTCTTGATAAAAAAATTTTTTTTTTTTGTGAAAGATTTATCATTTTAGTTCAAAATTAATTTCTGTAGTTAAAAATTTGCTGTTTTGGTTAAGCATTAATTTTTTCAGTTGAAATTTCAATTATTTTGTTGATAATTGATGTATTTTGTTGGTAGTTTGACTTTTTGGGCAGAAAATTAATCTTTTTGCTTAAAAATTATTTCTTTGCTTGAAAATTCATTTTTTTGTGTTGAAGATTCATCATATAAGTTGAAAGTTGATTTCTTTATTTGAAAATTCGCTTTTTTGGTTAAACATTAATTTTTTTTAGTTGAAAATTCAATTCTTCGGTTAAAATTCGATTTTTTTGTTACAAATTAATTTTGTAATCTGAAAATTTAACTAGACCACTTTTGATTAAAAATTTAATTTTTTAGTTAAAAATTCGACTATTTGGTTGAAAATAATGTATTGTGTTTCGCAAATTCATCATTTTTTATTATAAATTTGTTTTTTTTTTGTCAAAGATTCATAATTTTAGTTCAAAATTAATTTCTTTGGTTGAAAATATGCTTTTTTGGTTGAACATTAAGTTTTTTAGTTGAAAGTTAATTTCTTTAATTGAAAATTTGCTTTTTGGTTAAACATTAATTTTTTCAGTTGAAATTTCAATTATTTTGTTGACAGTTCGACTTTTTAGGTAGAGAATTAATCTTTTTGGGTAAAAATTACTTCTTTAATCAAAAATTTGATTTTTTGATTAAACATTAATTTTTTTAGTTGAATCATGTATTTTGTTGACAATTCGACTTTTTAGGTAGCAAATTTATATTTTTGTTAAAAATTATTTCTTTGCTTGAAAATTTCACAATTTGGTTGATAATTTAAAAGTGTTTTAATAAAAATTTTGCTTTTTCGGATAAAATTCAACAATTTTGTTAAAAAATCATCTGTTTTGGTTAAAATTTTATCTTTCTTTGTTACAAATGCAATTACTGTTTGGTTGAAAGTGGATCTTTTTTGATAAAGATTCAACTATGTAGATGAAAATTCGTCTTTTTTGGTTGAATTCGACTAGTTTTGATTTAAAATAAAAATCTTTTGGAGTTAAAATATCAGCTATTTCTTTTTTTGATACAAATTTATCTTCTTTAGTTGCAAATTTATGTATTTTTTATAAATATCGTCTTTTTTATAGAAACTGAACCTTCTTGGTTAAAAATTCAACTACTTTGTTGATAAGTAATTTTTTTATTTGAAGATTCATCATTTTACTTGGAAATTAATTTCTTGGTGGAAAATTAAACTACTTCATTATTGATGAAAATTTATTTTTTTTTATTTGAAAATTTAAGTATGTGGTTAAAAATTTATATATTTTGTCAAAAATTAATCTTCTTGGTTTAAAATTTAAATATTTTGTTAAATAAAAATTTCTTTTTGTTAGAATATCAACATTTCTGTTTAAAAATTCAAACGTCTTTTAGAAAATTCGTCTTTTGTGCATACAAATTTAACCGTTTAATTTTAGGTTAGAGATTAATCTTCTCTGTTTGAAAATTCGACCATTTTGTGAACAAATTGATCGTTGTAGGTTGAAAATTCGACCATTTGCTTAAAAATTGAACCATTTTGTGGAAAGTTCGTCTTTTTTTTTTTGCTTGAAAGTTCGACCTACTTACAATAATTTTAATTTAAAGAATTTATACCCTATTTATTTTCTAATTTTCGTAAAAAACCCACCCTATTTCCCGTGTTTTGTGATTTTGTTATCTGTGAAGTCTCTAATTCAGCATTCTTTTTCAGAACCAAAATAATTTGAATTTTCTTTTAAGAACCGAAATCAGTGATAAAGAAGGAGTGCACCGAGTTTTCCTGGAAGCCGGATTACTCATACATGGCTGTGGGTTTCGAGCACGGAAAAATCTCCTTCTTCGATCGAAATTTGAAGGAACTCGAGGGTTCAATTTACAATCCCTTGAGGACTGCCGTTCACTGCTTAGTCTGGCATCCAGAAAGTACAGCGACCGACTTGTCGATGTCACCTTTACAAAATTATTTAGCAGTCGCTTTTAATAGTGCAGTAATAACCGTTTTTGATATCTGCGATTTAAAATCGATTCCGGAGGCCAAGGAAAATGGAGAAGTCCCCAATTTTCAAAATGGAGAAGCAAAAGAACCTGCTGCTTTTTATAAAACGGTGGCTACTTTATCGGGACATTTGGAAAGGGTCGTTTCTCTCGCCTGGAGTCCTCACCAAAGCGGATATTTGGTGTCTGGAAGTTACGATAATACTGTTCAAGTATGTTTAATTTATTTGAAAAAAGATTATGAACCAATCTATTTAGAATCATAACATTATCCAAAAAAGAAAAAGAAACAATCCAAAAAGTTTTATTATTTTTTTAAATTTTTTATTTTTTATTATTTTGTATTTTTATTGTATATTCTAAAAATTGCTAATGTTTGAAGAACATTTTTCATGAACAAAAAATTTTAAAAATTAAAAATAAAAATTATAAAGAATTCTTTAATTTAAGGGCATGTGATACTTAAAAAATTCTCGATTTCAGCAGTGTTAGGTTCCCACGGCTTTTCTTCCCCAATAATAAACATTTTGTCTTAAAAATTTGAGGAATGATAGAGAACATGATAACGGACGTCCCTCGACTCTTTTCTTATGGGATCATTAGAAAAATGTTAATTTTGCT